>BMAW01002571.1:134109-164283 GCA_019974015.1 Nephila pilipes | reverse complement strand
ATTGGAAAAGCGTTGAAACGATTGTATCACCCTAAAAGGTGATTAACAAAAGGTGTTACGTTGATGAATAAAAAAAAAATTTGTAAAAAAAATGTTGTTTTCAATGTTAGTCTCGGGAGTTATTGATTGATGTGTTATATATATATATATATATGGAAATACTAATTTTTGAATCTGATTCTTGTAGATTTCAGCTTTCTGTTTCACACAGTTGTAAGGACTATATAGTGAACTAATTCTATGGCATTATCATTAGGCATCTTTTCAAATACATTTCATGAGAAATGCTTCATAAGATATATTTTTTTTCATTTTTTTTTCATTGTGCCCTTAGCTCAGGAGTTTAAATATAATATGTGTAAAATTTAGAAATGAATGTTTAATTTTTTTTAACATCAGTACCTGAAATATTATCAAATTTATAGGAATTTTAGTTTCTTAATATCAGAGAAAAAATAAGTAGCAATTCAAGCCGAGAAAGAAACAGGCCGGAGAGAATGATGGAATTTTATTTGAATAAATAAACATAAATTATTATTTACAATCTTAAGGAAGGTAAATTTTATTTGGTATGAAAAAGGAGTTAAAATTTAGAAAAAAGTAAATTTTTTTTTATCTTGACGGTGAATACATAGTTCAACTGTTAGCAAAGCTTCGTGTATATGGCAAAATTTTTCATGAATGAAACTAACATTAAATTTAAAAATGATAAAAAAAAAACGGAATTTTTTTTAGCAAACTATAATGATAAATCTAAATAGGGTAAAAATTTAATTTTATTCACACGAAAATAGAAAAGTTCAAATACACTCCCACTTGCGATAAGTTCAAATTTTCTCCGGCGCATCGTTGAAGAAATATTTCGAAACGAAAAATAAATCCTGGATTTCTCTACATTCAAAAAAAAGGATACATATTTTCATCACAAAGCTAAATTGCTTATCATTTCTAACGTTAATCCAACTTTGTTTTGATTCGTTTATTCATCAAAATTTAATTATAACTAAATGATGAGAATTGAGCAATTAAAGTGTTTATTTGAAGGAAAATTCTTTAATGTGCTTTTCTCTTTCTTAACAATATGCATAAGATAATCATTTACATTCATTAAATTTACCTTGGCTATAGAATAAAACTTTCACTAAACTAAAACTGAAAGAAATAACTTTTGTTTAAAACAGATATACTGAATATATCTGACACTTTGGAAAGGCTTTATAAAATCATTATGCAAATGATTCGATACAATTTCATTTTTTGATTAATGTTATACTAGGTACACTCTGTTTTGATTATATTTTTTTACCGAAATAAAATATTTTACCGTTATATTTTATTCAAAAGGCTTTGCCTGATTCCATTTTTGCTTGAGAGTCATAAAGTTGAAATTTTTACTGTATAATAAACTTTTCTCACGAACGTTTAATTAATTTAATAATTTTTTTGATATCTCTTAGGAGTATTTATATCCTAATTATCATATTTTTACAAAGCAAAATCCAATCTAGAGATTTATCTTTCTCTATCAACGACTCATCTCTAAGATCTAGGCATCTAATCCATTAATTTATGTTTCATTAAGAAGAAAATATTTTTAATTTTTTTTTTTAATTTTAAGAAGCAATTGTAATGTATATGGAAAGAAAAAAGACGATTAACGAATAAAAAAACTAGGAATAAATTTGTATGTAATTTCTTTTGATATTAATATGTAATAAATGTTATTAATATTAAATTTCTTAAGATTTCAATAAAATAAATAATGATTTAAGTATGGCAAATTCTGTAATTCATTACTTATTGTTGAATACCGTAAAAAACTTAATTTTTCTATCTCTGATGGGGCAGAAAATTACCAAAAATATTGTACTATGTTATTAGATGAATATATTAATTGAACTTATGAATTACATTCCACAACTCGGCATCACTGACATGTTTTAAATGTATCGCAACATCGTATTCTTATTTAGTGCTTACTTCTTATTGCAATTTTTAATACAAGATTTGTAACTAAAATGCTTTCAATACACAGTAGTTGTGACGCTTTTCCCAAATGCACTTTATAAGTTAACATAAATTAGTAAAGTAAGAACTTACAATTTTTCCAAAGAAAGCTGGAATAATCCAGTTTTATTTGGAGAGAGCTTTTGCAAACTTCACTTTAGAATATGCTTCAATATGCATTCAGAAAACGACAAACGCCAAGCTTAAGCACATTTATTCCAGTATTTTTCATAGTATATGGAGTAGATCTTATTTTTTTCATTCAATATTTTTTATAATGTATATTTCCAGGACTTTATATAATTTTATTTTAGAATTTGATAGTCAATTCTATCTGGAACATGAATTAGCCGTTTGCTCCATTTTGTACGTTAAATATGTTTGATCATTAACATAAATAATTTTTACTATATAAATGTTTTCTAAAAATGTATGCATTTACTTCTAAATTCGCTTGACTTAATCTTCTAGAAAAGTTCTTCTGAATAACTTTCCCTGAAAATAATAGTTTCAAGATGTAGCATGGTGATAATTTAAGCAATAAAGAGATAATTTAATAATAAAAGAGTTTCCTTACTTTATTCCTTTCGAGCAATCATTTTTTAATATTTTTCTACACACCCAGTAAAATGATACATTTTCTTTGATTTTTAAATGTTTTTTTTTCTTGTTTGGATGTTTGAGGTAAAATAATTTAATATAAAATTTAATAGATTTGAATTTATTATTAAGCCTGACGTTCCTTTCTTGTTCTTTGCAGTCCTTGATTGTTTACATGAACAAGAAAGTAAATTGTTTTAAAAAATATGAAAATGTATCTTTCTATTATTTTATGGTCTTTTTTTTCATGTCATACTAATTAGTTTCAGAACAATTCAGGTAAGTGGAGTGTTTTGTTAACCTTTACATATCATGGGTATTTGCCAAATCAATAACCAATTTTATACTCAAAACTGTTATAATATTGAATAAGAATATTTCTGTTACTTTATTATATTGGAGTATTACTTATTTAGAATTTACTTAAAAATAACTCAAACTCATGAGCAATTTTTACTAAAATTAATTAACTAAGAAGAAAAAAAATCATTGTGACAATCGAATTTTTATTGAAAGGAAATTATATGGTGTTCGTAAGTGAGAGTTTTGAATTAATTTTAATTTGATATTTATTACATGGTATCGATAATCCTAAGAAATTTTCAGAAAAAATAAAGTCATTTTTTAACATCATAGTAATGAATACTAGTTATTTAAACATGCGCGTATTTTTCCATTATTATTCTAACAGGAATTTAAAAAGTAGAAATAGACATCTATACTGAAATGAAAATAAGAGATGAACGTTTGATTCATACTTTAAATTTGTTTTTAGTTTAAATCTCAATGAAAAATAAAAAAAAAAAAAAAAAACTCAAGGAAACTGAAGTCCTTTCTGATTAAAGAAATAGTAGCATTCACTGAAATGACTAAAATCATTCGTTGAAAGTAATTTTCGCTCAGATGAAATTTTTGGTCATTACATAATAACGTATTAATTTTATATAATACTCTTCGGATACACCCATGAGTCTTTAGAAAAAATATTTGTAGTGAAGAAAATTCTACCTCAAATAAAAAAAAAGATTTTTTTTCTTTTATTTATGTATGATGCCAGCGTAATTTCTAGAACTGTTCAGAACCTGAAAGTAGTACAAGAAACAGATCCTTGAAGAAATGCAATGTTATAGAGCATTCCAAGAGCCACAGAAACATAAAACACTCAGAAAGGACTATATCTACTGAAATGTAAAGGAAAAAATTGTCAAATATAAAAATGTCAAATCCATTTTCCGCGTGTCTACCCCGGTTACAATTCCTAGTATCAGAGCCTTTAGGCTAAATAATGACAGTATTTGAACAGCCAGGCTCTTAACAATAAGATAAATATTTAACTATTCGGAAAGAACTAATTCTGATTACCCCCTCTGACTTTTATTAGATTGCCTTGTGAAGAAGTGATTCTGGTCAAATGTCATTTGATTTATGTCTAGAATGAGAATATTTTTGTCGGGATGTATCTTAAATAACTTATTATTAACAAGTTGATTAAATTTGATAGGGTCCAATTTAGGCATTAAATTACTCTTTCTTATGGTTAAATTTCCTTTAAAAATTTAAAACTTTGTTTAGTAATAATTATTTAAAAGAGACACATCTAGTAAGACCAGTATATTCCATTTTTACACCGATAATTATAGATATTGATTAAAACGAAGTATAAAAGTGTTGAACAAGCTTATATATGCTCAGAAAAATATCAGTGTTCTAAAAAACTCCTAGGAAGCACTTAATAAGTGTGAATCGAGCGATGGTATCGGATGATATTTATTAACATTGAGTGACTGTAATTTAAATATTTTTATATAACCAAAATCATTACAAAGTTATATTTTGAAAATTCTGTTAACACTTAAATTGTTTGAGAGAAATTAAGGCTTATTTCTTATTAATACTTCTTTCGAATGAAATACAAAGCTGCTTTAAACTGTAAACATTTATAATAACTTTGTGGTGGCATAGTATTCCTATTCGCCTCTTGTGCCATAACTAAATCAAATGTACTAACACTAAGAAGTCAGTAACTTATGCAAGAAGTCGTTAGACAAATCTCATGCAGCACAATATTTATTCAATAGACATGCACTATAATGATAAATGAATTCCTGCTGTCCAAGGTAACACCCTAAATATATTGGCCCGTCCCACAAAACCGAATTAAGATTATCTTACCACAAATTTCCCGGTTGAAGCTGCCTTGTTCTTGGCTCATGACGATCACTCTCACCCGTAGCCACCCTTGATCTCGTCTACCACCTATAAGACATATACTCAACGCCAGTGACACTCAACCTCTATCGTGCAACTCTCGCTTTATTTATATACTTCCCTATCAACAACATTTTATTTCTATCTGCCTCTAATTCAACTAATAACGTTTCATTTTGGTTGGGAAGAAATTGCTCAATTCGTGCAATCAATCTTAATTAAAGTCCTCAAGATTAGTGAAGAGAAAACCGCAAATAGCCCAACGTCAAAACTTAATTGAATCATTATTTTAGTATTTTACGCCTTTCTTCATTCAGATATTGAAAAATAAATATAGTTCAAGTCATATATAACTTTGCTCAAGTGTTTTTAAATGGCAATGAGATACAAAGTGATAAATAAATTCGGAAGATTTTGTTTTGTCTCAATAAAATTCAATATATAAAATCTGTAATATGGAAAAAGTAATATATGATAATTTCGTCTGAAAATTAATCAACTTTCTGATTTAATAACATTTTTGTAGTTTTTCTTACTTGTATTTAAATTGGTACTTTTGGTTCAAAATTTAAAATAATATGTCTTAAAAATTTAAAAAAAGCCACAGCTGAGTTTTTGCGCTGATCCACCAAATTAGGAAAAATAATTTTGAACTTTTCAGTACAAACGTTTTTAAGAAAAAATACTTCAAACACCTTTGTAGTTTTGAAATAATTAAATAAATTATCAAATTAATTTAAAATTATGATGTGATACATTTTAAATTACACAACAAAAAACATTTCAAATTTTGTAGCATTGAAGAAAATGTGAATGGATAGAAGATTGTTGAATATAAGAAAAAAATTTAATCATGGCACAACTAAATGTATTTAAAATAAGGAATATGAGTTTTTGTGTTATGTCCCTTAACAGAAAGACAAACTACGTGATTAAAAGTTCTTTTAATTTATATATTTTATTGTTAATACTAATAAATTAATTATTGTACTAGAGTTTATCTTTCACTCTTGGATAAGATTTCTCTTCAAACTACGAGTTTTGTTTCATCTGTCTTGATTGAAAAGATAGAGCCCATATTTCTCTCAAATAATTCATAATAAAATACAATGAAAGTCAAGGTAGGAAATATCTATTTTTTTAATAACCATTAATATACTTCTATCAACATGTTAATTTACATACATGTTTGGTATATATTACTCATTACTTATTTTTAGAAATTATCAACACGAAGAGTTACTGAAAATGTAGCTTTAATTCTTTAGATAAAACGTTGTACATATTTTGCTAATTTTCGCTGGTTGATTCTCTCGAGATTCTTACATCCGATATTATTTGGCTGATTAAGAATTCAAATTTTCATTTATCTTATCTTTCGAGAGTAATTGGCTTGGAATATGTTGAGAATGAAATTTACCACTTATGTGTTATTCAAAGAAAAAAATTATTCTCTGATTTTTTGTGACTCTGTTCAAATATCCCATCTGAAATATAATACTATCTTTCTGTTATTTTCATGAATATTGAATAAATCATGAAAAAGTGAATTGGTTGATAATGTAGATGCATATGATTTCTAGAAGAAAAAAAGATTCCATTATAGAAATATTTGTTTAAAAATATGGTAACACCTTCATTTAGTTTACTGCTTCGCGCGAGTTTCAAAACTACACCAAAGTGGCGGCAAACATGTAGTTACCAGAATAAAGGTTGTTAGCTTCACACTATGTTGCTAAAACCTTTTCATCACTAAGCAGAGCACTAAAATGGAAACTAATCAAAAATAATTAAAATGATGAATTGACGTTCTCTTTTATGAAATCACCATAACATTTGTGACGAGCTATACATGAACTATTTTGTTCTGATCCTGAAATAATATTTTTTATTTATCTAGCAAGGGATTTTAGGAATTCATTTGTCAACAAACATTCGTCAGCAAGCGAAAAAAAAATTAGAGAATACACAATTTTTGCGATTCTTATACTTATGTTAGCTCCATTAATACAGCTCTTAAGGATTTAAAAAAAACTAAGAAATAATAATAGATTGACGATTATATTTAGTAAGCGTTATTAACTAAATTACAGAAAAATGCGCAATTTGTTAGAAATTCAAATTATTTGTGAACGATAAACCATGAGAATTATTAACAGAATCAGATCTTGAAACAAGAACAGGTTAAAGAAACAGGGTATCACCGAATATATATAATATTCATAGAAAAGGTAAAGTCCATCTAGATGACTTGGAATCACTGCTGAAGCCGATATTGATAATACATGCGTTAATGCGTACAGTAAAACTCTGAATTGAAATGATACCATATAAGGGAATATGTATATAAAAATAAAAATAAATAAATAGTCATCTACAAAGTGATTTAGGTTTAAGGAAATATTTAAAGCATCATTTAATTCCTATAATTCAGACTTCGGAATATCATCTCTAAGTATCAAATTTTTCCGACTGCTATTGTGATGCGAATAATCAGTTTCTCCACGCTATCAATGGTAATGTCATACACCTATTTCGTGAAACACTTAAGAGAGAAATGAAAATCCGAAAGCGTCTCTCAAAGAGGAAAATATTTTTCAATTAACTTTATGTTATATTATTTTATTAATTTAAATAATTTAATATTGCATTCTGCTAATTTTTTTAGAAAGCGATTATATTTCAATTATTTAGCTTAGAAATAATGTCATGAAATATTCCAGGTTAGGCTAAATTTCATGTACAGCTTTAAATGAATATAATTTGTATTGTTTTGTTGAAAAAATATAGTTATTTATGTACGTGAGATGTTATACATTTGATGGAAAATTTTTGAGCAATTGGTATGGAAAACAATAATCTTAGATGACCACCATTGATTCTTCACAAATACAGGTTCTTTCCTCCAAATGTTTCATAACAGTTTGGAATAGATCTTGTTATATCCTTTGAAATTCTTAAAAGGTATTGGTCATGTTCTACGAAAGGATTTCAGGCTTATTGTTGAAAACATGATCTTTACGGTACTTCAGGAGAGAAAAAAATTGTTTTCCGCAGCAAAAGCTATTGAGTATGTTGGCCATGAAAAGTTTAAGTCTTTGAAAGTGATTATTTCAACCAAAATTGTCATTAGCAATTTCAAGGCTTTTCCAGTTTATTTTGATGTGGTACCTTTTAGCTTTTAACATATTTCTAGAGTATTCCTTATGAAAGGGAGCGTATAGTTTGTCATTGTTGTAAGTCTAGTTGGAGACCTTCTAAAATGAAAATTATAACAGATGTTCACCCAGTGAAGAAGAAAATAACCTTGATTTACATCGTAGCATTGAATAATTTGCATACAATTCCAGATTTTGAAATTCCAGGCTTAGGATTTAATTATGTACAGGTATTAAACCCTAAATAAAATAATTTTCAAAAACACTATTCACACTTTAAATTGTAATATAATCTTGGCTCATCCTGCAGATTATTAATCTTATTAGCTTATGACAATTTATAGAAACTTTTACACTTTTGTATAATAAACTTAAGTGAGATTTGTGTTTTAAAGAGGAATAGCTTTTTAATCCAAGACATATGTTAAGGAATTAGCCGAATGTAATGCTTTTTATCATAGGTGTTGTTAAAATAATAATATTGTGAAAAAAATCACCCAAACATGTATATTCTTATAATTACAGATTTTAAGGTAAAATAACAATTACAAAATGAATTACACAATTAAACGACCAGAATTAACAAAAATACACAACTGAAAGGTCCTTTGACATTCGTTCAGTGTTCATTGCAAAGTATAACACAACTCATTAATATCAAATTATATTATCTCTGAATACAATACTCATGAAAGGAATGAATCTTAAATCCAAATAAATGAATAATTTGTTTCCTTCAAAAGAAAAAGTTGAAATTTGGACCTGAATTTTAAGCTTTAAGTATTTAAATACTAAAATCTAAACGAGTCATTCAATATCCCTTTATGCTATAATTGTTTAGAGGTTCCTTGTAAAATAAATAACAGTTCTGTAAAATACAAAATGAGTTAGTAATATGTATTATATCATGATAGTGAACATTTTAAGTTATATTTATTTTTCACAAATGTCTAGTTTGCTTTTTGAAACAAAAAAGAAAAATATTAATTTTTATAGCTTTGTTAGTGTTGATCAACTTATATCATCAATGAGAAGTAAAAAAAGTACTATATATCAAGGGATGTCTTTTAAATTATAAATATGAATTCTCACATAAGAAGCTTATAAAAAATTCTTATTAAGCAACTTAACTTCTAGATGTAAAATTGACATGTAAAATTTTGAAACGGTGATTTCATTCAAAAACTATATTCACGTTTTTATTTTTTTTATTTCACTTATTGGAACCATACTTGTAACATATTTATTATTAGATTTTAATTTAATAAATGAATACATTTGATGGCAACGTCTTTTCATGTGATTCATTTTAGAAGTTCATCATTTTAATTATATCATATCTTAAAATGATTGTATTCATAAAATATATTAATACAAAAGAAATTCCTTTAATATAATTTTAATTTATTTAAGAAGAGCAATTTATTATGAAAGTGTAAAAGAGAAAAAAAAAATTTATTTAATGAAACAATTTACTTTTATTTAACATATATAAGTGCATTTTTACTGTTAAAAAAAGTCTTTTGTATTTTTTCTCATTTATTTACTATGAATTACGTAAAAATAAGCTCTTATCCATTAAGTACACAAAATAGAACTTATAAAAAATGTAAAGGAAGTAAATTAACTATCTAATATTATTTATTGGAAATTAAATAATGGGAAAAATGTCGTAAAAACACGAATTATTCTACGAAAAGACAGATATTGTATTTCCTATTACCATAAACAGAATTATTCAAAGCTCATTTTTTTTTCTTCTAAATATGAAAAGTGCTTACAAAATAATATCGCACATTTGAGAGCAACAATTAAAAAAACTAAAGAAGTTATTATTTTTTTTTGAACGTAATAAATTAAAAAAATAATTTGAAGTTCGTAATGTTCAATGTGACCTATCTACTTGAGAAAACAGGTACAAAATCCAGTAATATCATACCGTTCGATATGTCGTAGAGAGTATCATATCCTTACTCTTAATAAGTTGACTTCAAAATGCTGTGAAATAACTTCTTAAGGATTTTTTTGGGGGGAGGGGGGTTACTTAAATAAGTACTTAGTACATCCTCCCTCCACTGCCAGCAAACATCGACAGGAATGAAACTGCGAACAACTACAGCTATTCAGACAGTAAAACTGAACACATTCTGAAAATGGAGAGGATGCAGTTCCATTGTGAACGAGATATCGTATGTATTTCAGATGACGGCCCCATTATTAACTATAAAGGGTTGTTTTTAATTTAATTTATCCAAAATTATTGAAACATCTTCAACTTTGTTAGAGTAGATCTGAAAATTTAGAATATTCTTTTTCAAACGCACTATTTTTTATTTTCCACTTTACCTGTTTTATATAGATACTATGAATTTTAGGTCAATAAACAGGAAAAAAAAAAGGAAATAGTACGTAGAAAATTTTTAAATAGAGCAAATAATTTTGAAAAATCTTTTATAAATGTTCGTTGAAGTTTTTATGCAAATTATCTAAAATTACACTCAAAGAAAAGCGTTATTATTGAGCTTAATTCTTTAGACACCTTAAATGAATCTACAAAATAGAAAAAGAAGAAACTAACAAATACAGACAATAATACAATGTGAAATAAAATTTTATTAAAAATTACTAACAAATATTAGAAATTCTTAATTTTTTTTATTTTATGATGGTACTATTCTAATTGTATGAGAAATACAGTTAATATTCCTATATGTTCGAAATCGATATTGTATGATTGGAATTTATGTACATTTAAATGGAACCATGATAGGAGCTTTTAAGAATTCATCAAATTTTTCTCTTCATTATGGATTTCAATGCTAGCAAATTTCATTAGACAGAAACCGAATTAAATTATATATATATATATATATATATATATAATCTGTGTGTATGTATTTGTGTCTGTGTGTAATGATTCAACTTTAAATTGTAACAGTTTCGCTTAAAAACAGTTCAATTATTGATATTCAATTGGTATTGATATTTTATATGAATTTTTCAGCTTACTGTGCGTGAAAAGTTATCTAGTGTACTGATGATTCTCAAGATACGTTAAACTAGTTTCCTTACTTGTTTTTGAAATAAAATAGCTATTCACACTTAAAGTAATTAAAAGTTTTATTTATATGTATTCTTTTTATCACTTTTGGCCTATACTATTATTTTTACTTGAGACATATTTCAGTAATAGAAGTGTTAACGTAACACAATAGGTATAAATATTTACTTTAATGCAAGCATTTAAAAATTTTACGGGTGTTCAAACTGTTTCAATTATTCTCTCTTTTTTTTATTCTTTTTAACTTTCTTTATTTATATAATAGAAATTCAAAACTCTTCTATATCAAGTGTTCACAGCAAACGTGCAGTAAAATCAAAGGATCATAACAGAAGCAATATACGTATCTTACAGCCTACTTCCAAAAGAAAATTATTTTTAAACTAAAAAGTAAAATATAATTCGGATCATGTGGCAATCAGATACTCTCATATTAGAAATTAGAAATTCTGGAAATGTAAAGGTTAAAGTCAAATTCCTCAGAAAAAAAATTAATATTGAAATGTTAATATAATTTAAACCCATACTTCATTTTTTTATTTATTGTCTCATTAAGAATCACAAAAGAATGAAATATCAAAATAAAACTATTTAATATTAAGAAAAAGAAATCGAAAAAAGGAATATAAAATTTCAAAATGTTTTTTTTTGCTGGAAAGTGGGAAACAAAACACATGGTGTCTGATTACATATCAAAAGAATCGAGTCTATTTCTAAAAAAGCAAACAAACATGGAGGAAAATAGGAAAAAAATATTGTTCAATTCTTTACTTTAAAAAAATGAAATCGATTAAGTAGAACGTGCTTTTTTTTTTAGATTTTTGTATTACCCAAGTAAATTAAATCCTTTTCAATCGAATCGACTCACATCCCTGTTTTTGTAATCAAATATGAGTGTAAAAAGGCTTTCTGAATACTCAATATATTATATATTTACTTATCTTTAAATGTATATTTATTATGTAATTAATTCTTATAAAGCTATTCTTAAAATGCATATATACATATGTGATATATTGTTTAATATATTGTTTTAAATATAATTGTTTTAAAGTTAACTTAATAAACAGATAGACTTATCTTTATCCAAAGTAAAATATTTGATTTTGATATTGATTTCAAAACTAGCAATGTTTGAAAAAAAAATCAATTTTATAAATATTTAAATACAATACTGAAAGAGATTCTTAGAATAAATATCAAACTTCTCAAAGTTTCTAATTAGTTGCCAATTGTTTTAAAAATAATTAGTTCCGTCAAATTGAATTGCTACTAAGACAACTAAAAAATAAATCAAATGGAGGAAACTAGATACCTTATATGTTGTCGAAATTGAAATACAGGTTTCTTAGACAATATGTGCAACACAAAACTCAGGAATAATATTTGGACTTTTCTACATAATTTCTTGAAATAGGGGAATTAAGAATTATAAAATGTTCGAATAAAAAATTCTTACTGTGCCTGAAATGAAATTATAAGAGCTTTTATGGGTGCAATTTTACTTATGGTTTTAATCTTTCATGAAAATCCCCTTTCATTTTATGACGTTAAGAAATTAGGTAAAAATAGACAAAAGTATACTTATATTTTCAAAATGTTTACACATTAAAGTCAAATTTTCTGCTGTGTAATTTTATAAAGCTTTTAAACATATTTTATAAAACATGACAAAAATATTGAATACATTTCTGTTAAATATTGTTGTGCGGAAACTATTTTACAGCACTGAAGTTTCTTAAAATATTCGTTCAAAACTCCAGACTAATTTGATTTAGGAATTTAATGTGATCTCATGCAGACACAAAATGTACCACTTCTGGTAACATGTCACATATGTCCAATTTATTAAACCATATGCGCCGTAACTATACAGTTTTCACATGTTTTTTGATGTCCTTCCTCGTCTAAGACGCCGTAAGGAGGAAAATTATGTTTTCCTGGAAAATGTAATTTGATTTTTTCATGGCTTGGTAACTAATAATGTAGTGAGAAAAACGTAATCTGAAATTGGTTTAAGTGTTTATTCCGTCTCAAAACATTACTTTTTTTTATATTTTGAGAATTATGATGCCAGAAATTACATGTTATTTTTTTGAAAAATATATTTACAAAATGTTGGTAAAAATTGACTATCAAAGTATTAAATAAATATACATTTTTAGTAAAAATGCATAAAACAGATTCTAAATTAAAATCCAAAGCATAATAATATGGTCGTGAAACAATATTTACACATAATTATTCGTTATCTATATTATTAAAAAGGAGAGTTCGCTGTAATTGTTCGCGGCATATCGCAAAGACTGGAAAACACAGAATTCTTGCAGATGAAATTTCGTACGAAGAATCTATGGACAATCTTTGTATGCACCTCTTAACTGGTTTTTGAAATTCACTTTAAAACTCTAAAAATTTTAATTTACAGTTCATAATATGTTAAGTGATGAAGTCATGGTCTGATTTGCACATAGCTTTGTCGCGTACGGCTATTTCTTCAATAGTCTATTTCTTTGCGACAGCGGTTTCTGTTATTTATTGTTTCTTACGCGAAATATAAGCTTAAATATATTTAATTTTTAACTTTTGTATTTTAGGATATATATATTTATTTATACCTTATAAATATCGGTTCAATGATAAATACCAGTTCTTCGGTTCAAATAGTCGACTTCCATTGTAGAAATAAGCATTCTAAACCCCATTGTGCAACTAATTTTTTAATCTGTTTGGCTTCTGTTTACGTTATTTTAATTTTATTCATATAATTTTTCTGTAACAATTTCTTTGATACTGAGCTAACCTTCTATTTTAGTTTAAAACTGATGCTTCTAAAATCTACGAGTATAATAATCAAAAGAATATTTGATACTTCTATAGAGTTAGGTAAAATTTTCATGGACCTTCCTCAAAACTTCTTGTAGAAGTTATTAATTAGTTTTAAATAATTCTTTTTGTTTATCTATAGACTAGTGGAATTTTCGTAGTGATTATTTCTAATTTCTTGCTAATTTTGTTATATTAAACGTATAGGCTGTCTTTTTACAGTATTTTACTTAATTGTGTTATTTTAATTCGTTATTTGTTGAATTCGGATATTTTGCATTCTTGTAATTTTTTCCTAACTGTTACATATTTAAGCCTACTTTGTCATTTAAAATTTATTAATAAACCTTATGTCTATGGCTTTTATCGCTTAGCTGCTGATTTCTCATTGAGAAATATAATTGCTGATACACCGGTTCTTGTCAATCTATTTTGTATGTTTTTTAGATGTTTTTTTTTCTTTCTCTATTCTGTTTATTTTCAAAGGCATTTCTTTTAAGAGTTTTCATAAATGATATTAAAATATTATATTATTTTAAAGAAGAAAAAATTGTTATGTTCCTTACAAATGGCAAAATATTATGAGTTTATTTTTTTTAAAATAGCAATGCTATTATAATAATTTAAGCAATTTAAAAAATTAAAATAACAATATTTAAGTATCTTAAGGTAACCACAAAAATAGATTTAGTATATCGATGAATGATTTAACGATGATCAACAGCTCTATTGAGACGAAGAATAAAACTATTATTCTTTCTCATATTTTTAACTTGAGACATATTTGTTTTGGATTCTTTTTAATCCCAAGAAAGGTTTAACGTAAAAGCTGTTACATTAATTTTACTTAAATGTATTTAGCAGTTTTTTTTAAAAAAAATACCAAGAAATGTATAAATATATGAATTATCATACTTTCATCTCTTACGAAGTATTACATTTAATTTTGTAATGAGTATTAAAGAATTTTAACCTCTGTTCCTCTTGATGTAATATCTCATAATTATTTACACCATCATATCAATAATAATAATAATAATTATCATTTTATAAACTACATTTTTGAAAGAAGTTTATTAAATATTTTTAAAAAGTTTCTTCGCATACTAAACTGCAGGTTTTTGAACCGTTGGTTTTAAGTTCATATTTTTTACTTAGCTAATGCAATTATTAAATCATTTTATTCCTTAGAATCTAATTTGCAGTTCATTTAAAATTACTCAAAGTACTATTTAAGCAATTAGATCACATTTATTCTTTATCGACCATTATCATTGCTGTACTTTTCATTCTTTCATACAAATGGACATATTTTTTTTTGCTTTAGTTAACGCAATTTCTGTTTCAACTTAAGGCTGTCTGAAATATCTTATTTATTATGCATAGATTATTTATATTATTATTTTATGAATTGTATTATTTTTCATATAAAGCATTGGTTTGAGCACTCTATATTTTGATAAGGGTTTTATACTTTTTCTCAATTGTAAATTCTTCGTAAATTCATTTGTCTGTGTCTTTATGCTCCTTATGTGATTTTTTGAATATAATAACTTTTGTTATCAAAAAATCATTCCTTTATTCAACATATTTTTTCAAAATAGTTAAACTTTTTACACTAATTTCACATTTAATAATTTTTCATTTAATGCCTAAATAGAAAACTCCATGTTTGCAAATTATTGATCCATATAGTGATTATGAATTTTTCTTCAAGAATAAAAACTCATCAAAATGTTTTATGTTTGGTTATTGAAAAAAAAATTAAGCTAAAAAATTAAATTTTAAAAAAATAACCATTTTTCGCACAGGTGAACTGAAAAATATAACAATCCAGCTCTAATTATAAATTTATTTTTATGAGCTCTAACTTATTAATAATATTTTGAGTAATTTTGTAAACCGTAAATTAGCGCCTCAGATGAATGAATGATTTACTAAATGAAACTACATGGTACACAAATTTAATCTCAATGTGGTAGAAGCCTGCAATTAAGCAATTAAAAACTTTTATAGCACTTAAAAATTTAAAAATATTTAAATTATGATAAAAATTTAGTTCATAAACTAAAATTAACTCATTTTTAATGAAGCTAGAACCAATTATAAAATATTTCACTAAGCTGTATAAAAATTAAAACACAATAATATTTGTTTATACAAATTAGAAGTTATGTCCAAGTTAGGACAAAAACCTGGGAATACTTATTATAAATTGAATCAAAAAATAAGGTAGTGTAATATTTTAATTCCTGTAAATTTTAAGGAAGCATTGTATGATATAATTAGTAATAACTCCACTAAGAATAACAGTAATTGATATTTTATAAATTGCAATGTTTTTAAGAAATTTAATTTTTTTTTCAATCCTGAATGCTTTAAAAAAATTCTTTGGCTAATTGATTGTAGACTTCCCCCCCTATTGTGTTAAAATTTTATTTACTTAACTTTGCTAATTTATTTACGAATATTTTTTTCTATGGAAACTAATTAGCGGTTAAATTAAAATTACTCAAAATATCATTTAAATTAGAACCTCGTTAAAATAATGTTATGATTCGGCTGGAATGATTATAATTTTTTCAACTAGTTTATTAAAAAAAAGGTCCTCAAACAAAATATACTTTAATTATAAGTAAATGATCTTATAAGAAATGTTGTGGCCGCTGTAGCCTAGTGGTCATAGCTTTGCATCTGTGGCCGGCGGTTTCCGTTCAGTTACGGGTTCGATCCTTGGCCGCCAAAGACCCACCGTGTAGCCGAGGCTGAGGCACGTTAAATCTGTCGGAGCCTAAAGTTCTCCGGTAGGTGTGGTGTGGATGTTAGGAGAGGGGGTGCCAGCTCAGGTATCGTCCTCGTCACTCGAACGAGGTTCAAAATTACGAAGTCAGTCGCCAATAGCCTCGTGTTGCTGTTGGTGCGACGTTAAAATAAACTTAACTATAAGATTTTTTTTTTTACAAATATAACAGTCTTAACTGACATGATTATCATTTGATTCTCATGAATTTAAATTAAAGAAGAAATGATATATATTTTTGAGATCATATGGGGTTTCAATCTAGCCATTTATTAACACAGGCACACACAGGCACACACACACACACACACACACACACACACACACACATATATATATATATATGTACACTCTATAACAAAAAAAAATCGTCACACAAATAAGGAGTTTTCCAATTGGAATGAAATTTAGTATGCAAAGATATTGAGACTGAACATGCAATTTAAACTTAGGTGTCTAATGAATGAATAGATGTAACTCCAGCTCATCGGAACTGCGCATTCGGCAAGTATGGATATCTTTCTTCGGCTGTATAATTGTCTCACTGACGAATCCGGGCACATTACGTGCAAATGTCAGAGTTTCAAAGAGGCTGTGCTATCGGTATGAAAAAGGCTGGTTAGCCGAATCGAGCAATCACTCGATATCTGGGTCAAAGCGACGAGGTGATAAAATTGTGCTGGCAAGAGTGGGTCAACAACTGCAGATATCACCATACAGTGGTTGACCGGGGACCACAACAGAACGGCAAGACAGATGGATTGTCAGAGAAGCTGTTACATCACCAGATTCGTCGTTATGAACTATCCACCGTGAGGCCTGCTCACATATGACCAATATGATCCTCGACAATCAACGCTCACGTGACTGTTACGCCGCTTAACTTTCACGTTTGTAACTACACTGTCAAGTCCAATTACAATAATTTCGAACTCAGTCAACTAGGAATTACCCTGACTGGGGATGTATAGTCCTTAGTGACGATTAACGTTTCCAACTGTGTCTTGACGATAACCGCACACATTTCTGTAGAGGTCCAGGGTAGTGGGGGAATCCTACCCTTATTATCGCATGCCAAAGAGGGCCACAACAGGGCGTTATGGTCTGGGATGCCATCCCGTTTGATAGCCGGCGCTTCTTTTGGTAGTCATTTATGTCACACTAACAGCACAGTGAAACGTAGACAACATTCTATGACCCGTTGTGGTGACGTTCCTTTTGCGACAACCAAAAGTACATTTTAGCAAGACAATGCCCAGTTTCACACGACTATTAATTGTATGCAAGCTGTCCCTACACTTCCTTGGCCAGCTTGTTCACCTGATTTCTATCCCATAAACAGATCTGAGAGGTTCAGACAACTCCTCGCAATCAGACAACTACTTCTTTGTGCATCAGCTTTTGTATATATATATATATATATATATATATATATTAATAAGGCTCCGCCTATATGTGTTTGAAGATAAAAAATGAACATCAGCTGCATATCTGAAGGAATTTTATTTTTTCTCTGTATTTGGAATTTTACTAGTTTAAGTCGTAAGTGCTGCACAAGCGAAATTTTTATTGTAGAATTCGCGACATTTTAGCCCGATACATTTACTAAGATTATGCTAAGGTAGGTCAGCAAGTTATAACTATGTTGAAATTCACTTAACTGCGGTAGGGAACTTTCAATGCAAATACATTTTAATGGTTGCAATGTTACCTTGAGAGTCAATAAAACATGGCAGTCAGTCCAAACTGATATGATCATATGAGCTTTTGTTAAATTGGAATTCTTTGAAAAGGAAAATGAAGATGGCGAAATTGAAATTAATGTTTCAAAATGGAGTGATAAAAGGGAGATGGATGTCATTTTATGTTTATGGAATTTATGACTATGATGAGCCGAATTTTATATAAATAAAAATTGTTTACTTTACTTATAAAAGTATGGGCATTTATCTATTTTTCATATTTATTTTCATTTCGTGGGGATTTATGGTGATAAACAAATTTTACTGAGCCCTAAGAAATGTATATTACAAATTAGCAGATTCCGTTTTCTCTCAAAAATGTTATCAATAATGATTACATCAATATGGAAAGGAATTTTGAACAGTTCATTGCAGAAATGAATATTAAATGCCAAGCTTGAGAATGTTTTGTTGTGGTAAATAAGAACATATATATGTATATATATATATATATATACTTATGTATACATATATATGTAAAGCAATTTACTTTTAACTATTACTATTTAATTAATTTTTTAAAAAACCAGTCGAAGCAAATTTCAGTTTCATAGAACTGTTTTATTTTAGCAGAGAGAGAGAGATCATTTCCATATGGCGGGAATTGCACAACTTTGCCGTTGGAAACAGATTATGAGATCATGAGTGTAAAAATTAGAGTGAGGAAGTGAAGGCGTTTCGCTGTGTTTTGCTATATATATCAGAGAAATTTAACATCTGAGACAAAGTGGTATGGATGGAGGAATTTCAAGGGAATCTAAATGTAGACGTAAATTCTGGTAGGGATCATCGCTACAAGTCTAAAACGTGGGATCTGCTGACTTTGCAGATTTTTAGAGCAAGTAATAGCATAAATTAAAGTTAAAAAAGAATCGTATCGGGAATATATATATATACTTATGCGCGTCTGTGTAATGAAAAGAAGTGGATCAACTAGAAGTAAAGAAGTAGTCTTATTATGAATAATTAACTGAATAAAGTTTTAATATTTTTTTGCTTTAAAAGAAATTAAACAAAAGTATTAAATCTTAATTGAATGTTTAAAAAAGAAGAATGAAGAGGAAAAAACAAAAACAGAAAAAAAATTGAAAAATGATTATAATTTAATTTTTACGCATATCTAATTTCATAAAATTAATGAAAATGAAAATAAAATAATAATAATAAACTTTTCAAACTTTATGAAATGTAAAATAAAATATAAATACCAAATATAATTATTTACATATAGATGATGACAAGAAATGTAAATTTTAAAGATAAATAAAAACGAATGTATAAAAACAAAGTAGAAAATATTGAAATAAAAGCAATAATAAATTTGAAAGGTGAGAACTAATAAGAAATCAGGTTTACGAGATTTTTAAAGCTGGTACTGACGTACGATGTCTCACTGGATTCATCTCAATTTACAAGCTTAACTTTACTTATATAGTAAAAACGTAGGAAAAAAAAGTTTATATTACCAAAATTCCATAAGATTTAATACGCTGGAAACAAAAAAGGAGAAGGACAAGAAACATTTCAAGAAAATAATTATGGAAACCAAGAGATATATGAAACAAAAATCGTAGCAAAAGAAAAAAATGATTATAAGATATAAAATAAAAATATTCAAAAAGATAAAAATTCATATCATATTTAATAAGAAAAACTAGAAGTGAGACAACAAAGCTAAGAGTAGAAAAACTGTAGAAAGTAGGTGAAAATGAAAAACGAAAAATTTGTATCAATGCCAACTATTTGAAAAAGTTGAAACTATATGAAGTAATAAATAATTAAAATAAAAACTACAGCAACAACAAAAATATTGCGAAAAAACAAATCCTATGTGTAAAAGATAAGTAAAAAATAAGGGAAAAAAGAAGTGTAAAAAACTAAGAAAAAAAGCATCAAAAATAAAAATAAATGAGACAAAAAATGAAATAATGTGAAAATCTAAAATACATAAGAAATAAAGATAAAAATAATTTATCCTGTTTAACAACTATTATATTTCAAATATTATTTAGCCTGTTGATAATTTTTGATAAATTGTGAAGATTATCAAGGATTTTGTAAATATATATATCTTATATTTTCGAGTCTATTGTATTGTAAATTATGAATCTAAATAATATTCTAAAAAATATTAAGACTTAAAGAAGTAATGGAAGATGGTGTGTTGTGAATCATAAAGCTAAACTCATTTCTCTCGCTCTCTTATCATACTTATTAATATACGTTTTATTATCTTTTATTTTCCAATAAACCTCTAAGACTTCAGATCCAGTAATATTATCATTATATTTGCAATAATTTTAAATACGTTTTATAGAAAGATAAATACGTTTTAAATTCTATATTATAATTATCTTGAAAGATTATACTATCATCATTATATCTAAGCAAATTAAATTTTAATTCTAGTTATAGTTATATTAATAATAATACAAGTAAATAATAACCAAAAAAATCACTGGTATATTCACTTTATGGTAAAATTTTAGTTTAAAAAAAACATTGTTCATAATTATATAATTTTCTTTTATATCTAAATTAAGTAATTAAATTTTTATATTCATAAGAAATATAAACTTATTAATATCAAACAATTTTTAACTTTGACTTTTTTTAAATAAGATTTTCCATATTATATGTGGTACCCACAATCATGGAGCAGTGCGTTTTGATTTTAGGGAAGGTCTCTCTTAAACAATTTGAATAAAAAGTTGAAAGACACAAACAAACTCAAAATGCTCTTTATGCTTAAGAATATAATCGTTTCATTCGGGAGGAAGAAGGACATTTTTTTTCTCATTGAGGCATCCCTGTATCCCTCTCGGTGACGCATTTAAATAACGTCTTCTCCAAGATTGATATACACAAACATTTACACGATTTCATCAAACCCGCATCACACTTCCTCGAGGAAACTCGTCAAACACGGGACAAGCACGTACAACCACATACTCACATACATCGCAAAATATAGGCTACGCAATTTATCAGTATCTGCTTCGGGGCACCAAACATATCATCTATTAAATAGGTCAATTTAGTTATGTAACCATTAACTTTAATTCTATTTGTGTTACTAAATTAAATGGATGTACCAAATGATAGTCGTCTCATTTGTTAACTTGTTATTTAATTCTAATTTTACTCATCTTTAATTGAATTTCTTCTCTCCCACTACACGATTCATTTGTTAATTACTAAATCTAGCCAATCTTTAAAAATTCATGATTTTAAGATAAATAAATACTTCAGAGATTTAAGCTCCGCATCAACTCTTATTGAGATCAAATTATTGCCAAAATTGTATCCAATTATAACATAAATCTGTTTATTTTTAACATATTTAACTGTATCAAAACTATTTTCAATACAGCGATTTAACAAATTACCCATAAAATTTTACAATATTTTGTCTTACCAGCTAGGGTTTTATATTTTGTCTTACCAGCTAGGGTTTTATATTTTGTCTATCCTAGTATCAGTGCTTAATGTAATAGATGTTATATAAAATTTTGCTGTTAAAAAAAAGGTAAATGAAATTTATTTATATTAACAGCAATTTTCGTGTATAATGCTACAACTCGATCAGAACATTCTTTCCGACAGTTGTTAAAAATTCAGTCATTATCCCTAGATGTTTATTAGTTCAAATAACGTGGACTTTTCATCAAATATTAGCATGATAATTGGGTACTTTGTCTCTTAACCAATTTGAAAGATAAACTGTAGATTAATAATAAATGCTTTCAGTATTCTATATAAATATTATCCTTATTACTGAAATATTAGTTTTTGTATACCAACTTTTTAACATCTTTATTAATACTTATAAATATTTTAATAGCTTCTATTGAAAGATCATAATTAATTCTTTAAAATTTCACCTTCCAGCGGATGCGAGTATGTAAGAGATTACACTAAATATCATTTTCGTTTTATTTCTTTATACAAGGTAGCACTACAAGCTCTTTTCCTTAGTTATTATTCCCGCTCTTTTTGACCTACTTTTTAGTCATTGTTTGGATTTCGAGGTGTTAATAGGACTCCGCACACCCGCTTTTCGTATTTGAGAGATACGCATGACGTCTCTGGTAAATTGTTTTGTTACATTTGATATTCCTTATTGTTATAAAATATCTTTATTGTTTTACACTGAAACCTTATGATTTGTTGTAATTTTTGTGTTTAATAGCTTTTAGGTTTGGAATAGAGGCACTGTATTTGTGTGTTACTTACATGCGACTGTACATGGTACTTAATTTATTTCCATTTATTTAGTTATGGCGGGAAAGGAATATTCAACATGATGAATCCTTTTGATCTTGAGACTATAAGAAACATGCGTTTATGTGACAGTGACGAGGATGAGTTCATAGTTTCAGATGAATGTGATACAGAAAAAGAAGAACACATTTAAGAAATAGAAAATGAAGTTAATGACAATAGATCTACAGATAGATCTGTCTAAATAGCCTACAATAATAAAAAAAAAAACAGAAACATCATCGAGTCATGGAAATGGCCGAAAACTCCATTCAAGAAAAAGTGAAGGAGCATCTAGCAATATATGTATCCATGTTCCTGCAGTAATTGGGCTAGCCAAAGATGTAACAAATATTTTGGATACATGTAAATGTCTTATTACTGATCGCATAACCTAAAGCATAGTTGAAGAGATTAATAAGTATATTTGTTTCATGAAGACTAATTACTCTCGTGCAAAGGATGACAGATATATGGATGGAGCAAAATTAGAAGCTATTTTGAGTTTGCTTTATTTGGCTATTGTTTACCATGGAAATAGAGATAACCTCGAAGAATTGTGGAGAATGGACTGAATTCAACGAAATGACTGTGAAACTGATATTTCTTCCTTTTTTTTATCAAATTGAGTACACTGTTTTTAAAAAATTCATATTATCTTGTAAGAAATGTAAATATTTTAATCGAAATATCACCAATTTCATTTATTTTACTTTCATTAATATTTGGTCATTTTATAATGCTTGTATGTTTTATTTTTACATTGTTTCCTATTATTCTTAAGTAAATATCATTTAATTATATTATACTTATTAATTCCTTAACTAATTACATAACCAAATTTTACCATTAACACTAAGTATCTAAGAAATACGTGCAACCTTTCACGGTATTATAGAAGGCGTGCCCGCTCAAAGGTTAATTTAGTTATCTATATCAAAAAATATTTTATTAATACATCACATATGGAATATCAAGGTGTTTGATTGGTTTGGTTTGTCGCATTAAAAGCAACATGAAGGCTATTAGCGACTAACCTCGTAGTTCTGAACCTCGGTCAAATGACGAGGATGACACCTGAGCTGACACCACCTCTCCTAACTTCCACACCACGCCCCTAGGAGGACTTTGAGCCCCTACAGATTTAACGTGCATCAGCCCCGACTACACGGCAGGTCTTTAGTGGTCAAGGCTCGACCCCGCGGCTCAACGAAAACAGCCAGGCCACGAGTCTGAAACCATGATCACTAGGCAACCGCGGCCATTAGGAGGACTCTTTATCCGTTGAATATTTTTCTTCATTTCAACCGTTGAAAGCTATGCTTGACATGTTATATTATATTCCTATTAAAGAAAAATATTCCAGATAAAAATTTGAGTGTGTTGCTAATAAGACATTAATTGAAATTTTTTAAAAAATATTGGAAAATTTCAAACTGTACTGCACCTTTATTTATTGATATTTCAGTGTGAATTAGTTTATAGTATTCTCAATGATGGTTTAAGGTACTCCACGTATTAATTCAATAAAAAGTTTCTTTGCTTTGGAGGAAAAAAAAATACAATGCTGTTATATATGTAGAATTATGAAAAAAAAACCCGATATCCTATCCATTTCGATTAAAATGTTCTCTTTTATTACCAAATGGATCTTAAATTTTGTTATATATATATTATATATAATAGTCAGAAAAGTTGGTAGATATTGGTAAATATTTGGAGAAATAGTAGCATTTTTTTTAAATGCATTGATGTATTAAAAAAAGCAAAGAACGAGAAAGATTCTTTTGAAAGATTATAACTGAAAAAAATGATTATTATTTATACTTCAATTAACTCAAATTGTCATTTTAAAATTTTGGCTATAATTTCAGTACGTTTTTTTTATAACTGCTTACTCCTATTTCTGAGTAGTAATTACAATTAATTGACAAGGAAAATATAAACATATATATTGATAATAATAATAAAAAAATATTTTTAAAATTTTTTTGTTTCATATAATATCAAAACTACATATCTATATAAAAATATGTTATAATTAAATACTAAAATTATAAATAAATAATATGAAGCGTAATTAGAAATAGCTCGATAAGCACAATACAAAAACAAGCAAAGTTATCAATAAACCCCTCATAATGAAAGTTATAGTCAATGAAAAGAATGGCAATTCCTCAAAAATAAAACAGAATTACTTTTTGGTAGTTTTGATTGAAATAATGGGCACGAAGTCATTGACATCTGCAGAAAAGGAGCGTGGTCAAGTCTCAAAATTTGTTTTACATTTTTTTGAATTTCACATTTTTTTAACTTTTAGTTCTTATTTATTCAACAGTAATACATGAATTTTGTGTGTGAAAGGTACTAATCCAAAGAATATCACTGAATGCTAATTTTAAAATAAATAAAGTTTGGTAATTTTTAAGGTACGAATTTCCTTAATTACCAACAAATCAAAATCACCTCCCCTTTCTAAGGTGATTCGTAAACATATCAGAATAAGCATGTAAGGAATCATTACTAAAACTTTAGAGAATGTTTCGCTCTTTCCATCTTCCTTATAGATTCTAATACTGCTGAATTTCTTTAAGAGCAGTATTGATATTCTTATTCCTCTAATATTGTTGTATTTATAACAAAACAGGTCACGTAAAGTAAGAACTATTAGAAGGTAATTTGTTACCAAGTTAGGAAAATTTCTACATTATTTTCTTTTGCCCACAGTTACTATACGTAGAGGTCGAATATCTAAATGAATACATTCACTTGCAGATCAAGAAAAAGTATCTCATACATTTCGTGCAATTTTCAGTAGAAATTTATGCAGCATATTCCATTGAATACGTGTTATAAATTATGCTACATTTCGTCCAATGCATTACTTAAGAGAAGGTTATGATCACACCTCAAGCAACATTGAAAAGCTAATAAAGCTCACACTGTCTTTTATTTCAAAAACTATTTAAATTTGTAATTTAATTGGCAAAGTAATTATTTTAATTATAGCTTAAAGGGGAACTTTCTAATATATAGCACAGATCATGCATGTTTTAAATATCAAGGTGTGAAAATTTTATTGCATAAGGATAAGTGATAAAACTGAATGAATTGTCAAATGAAAAAAAGGTGATCTTATAATTTACAATTGCAATACTTTATAATTACGATTCTGAAAATTAGTTAAAATTGTGATATCTGAGGAAATTTCTTTAAAAAAGTTTGTAAAAGGAAATAGGCGAAAGTTTTTCTTGATACATTTTCAAAAAGCATTCCTTTTTTTTTTCTAATTGCATTTCAAAAGAACGGAAAAGAATTAAACAGATTTATAGTTTCCTTAATAAATTTTACTTCACAATCCTTAAGGAAACCTTAATATTATTGTCAAATGAACGAAGGAAATCTTTATTCAGTTATTTCATATGTGTAATTTGGAAAAATATGTTCAAAATGTATATAAATTTAACAACATTATACGTATACGTATATATAAGTGTGTATAAGTTTAAACAAATAAACCCAAATAAAAAAACAAGCTAAAGAATAAAAGCATTTAAAACACAAAAAAATGCATGGTGTAAGAAAGACACAAGTATTATTAAAAAGTGAATAAATCATTGCATATTTGAATACCTAGCATAACAAGACCAGCATATTCAAACTAGGGACTGAATTTAGACGTTGAACATACTCCTTGGTACAAACCCATATGGAATGCATTTTGTTGATCAAAATTTAGATAACTCCAAAAAGTACATTGAAACAGATTTCTCAAAAAGATAACAAGAAAGGAAAAGACGAAACTCTCCAATTACCAATTTTTAAAGCAAAGGTTACCAAATACAAAATTTAAAACAAAAATTTTAATCAAAAACGTATACATTTGCAAAAAAGTTAAAATATATTTAAGTTATCTGTAAAATTCCTATTTTAAAATCTATTTCAATCAGGATCTCCAACAAATTGTGCTGTTTTGTCAGGATGATATAATACCAGTGATGTTTAAGCCAGTACGAAAAGGAAAAAGATATGAGAAAAACTTTCAATTGAGAGCATTAAAAAGCATCTCAATGATAAAAAAAAAATATCTATATGTATATAATCAAAAGCAAACATTTAAAAAAGACCCATTAAAATCAAAAATATAATTTTTTTTAATGCAATTAATAATATATGTGTTGTTGTAAATGTTATCCGTATCCTCATATTTATCAAATTTTCACAGATAGAAAATTAACTAGCTGTTATTGTAACTTTTATTTTGCGTAATACATTTCTTCTTTTTTAAAAATAAATAATAGTTTAGAAAATTTACTATCACCATGAATTTGACACACTTTAAGCAAATTTATTTATGAAGACCTTATTAAAACAAATTTATAGAATAAAGACCTTAGAAACGCATTGTCAAAGCTTAAAAATTAGATTTTAAAATCAAAACATCAAAATTATAGTATCACTTATGAACAAATTCTAAAAAACCATTCATTAATACTTAACTAATGTCTAAAATTTACATATTTAAAGTTAACTACTTAAAACTATAAGTAAAGTTAATAAAATTTATATAAAAATTATTATAATTAATTAAACATATTAAAATTAAAAGTAAATTTTAAAAATCTATTAAGTAATTGAAAAATTACAAAAAAAAGCCAAGTGAAATAAAAGTAAAATTTAGAATAATGTAATTAATACTGTTCTATAATTTGGAATAGAATAATGTGATATATATATATATATAGTACTCAATATTTTTTTCTTTTTATAATTAAAATTTTTTCTTTATTTTTCTTTGTTTTTGCACTAATAATTTTCAAAAGATACATTTTAGCTTAATAATAGGATTTTGAGTCATTTCGGCGTCAAAAAGAAATGTATCGTTGCATTGACCAAACTGAGAACATCAACTAATTACCATGATTCTCAATGATAAAATATAAGCTACGAATTTCTTTTTTTTCTCTGAAGTTACCATATTTTGTACGCCCTTTATTTGCCTTTCATGCAGCAGGATTGATAATACTAACTTTGCTTTTTTTGAAGTCCCTTATTTTTGGTGTTTGATTTTCAAAAAATATTTTTAATGTATTCTGAAGGAAATTTTACTCTTCAAAAATTTATTCTAGCTTTTTGAGATCCAATTCATTCGAAATAATTCCAACTGAACATATAACATAAGTTTCGGTCAATATGATATGCTATATTTCGTTTTTTTTCCTACTTGCATATGAGAAAATCGAAGCATAATTTAATACAGTTAGAGTTATAAGATTCAGGTGAGAGATAACCTATTTAAAGACTGAGAAATGCTTGTATTTCATATTTTCAGTAAAGTCCTTAAAGTTGTCTTAAAGTTACATTAATAAAGTATTTTTGAATAATATAAAATGTATTTTTACCCTACAATCAATAACAACTATAATTAATTATTATTTTTCATTAATAATACTTGTCTTCTGTTAAGCAAAGTATGAATTTCATTAATTCATTCTTTGTTTTTAGCATATTTCACATAAATATATCATTGGAATAAATATTCTCGTAGTAGTTAAGGTTCATCTATTAATTCATTTTATATGATTAATATATACCTACAAGCATAAAAATCCTTTAATATTGAATAATACATTAAAAAGTTTCTAAGAAATGAAACTTACATACATCCAGATTTTAAAATGAACTAAGAAACTAAATATTAAGTTTACTATTCCAACAATGATTATTATACATATTTGTGAACCATATTTCTAATGAAATGCTGTTTATTTAGTAAGAAACCAAAGCGCTAGTATTATAAAATGTTTTTTTGCAGTAGTATTCACAATTTTGACTCACAATTGAAAGATAGATCGTAGTCAGACTCTCAAGAAATAAACTTTTATTCTGGTGGTGGAAGAGCAGCAGTAGTCGAGTAATAGAGTTCATGATCGGCATTGTTTGTGTCGAGGTATGGGATCTAATATTGATGATGCTGAAGACTTGCCACATAACGGAGTTGATGCACATAAAAAATATCGAGACTCCAAGTCTTCTAATGACGTGGTGTGAAAATATGTTGATGAAGGTGCTAGCTCAGATATCATTCTCGTCACTTCACCGAAGTGGGAAATTATGAAAAACATCGTCAATACTCCTGATGTTGCTTCTAATTATTGCGTTAATAAAAATAAATCAATCGACGATATGAAAATGGTACTCACGATAGAGTTTTAAAAAAAAATATAGAATGGACACAAATATTACCGCATTAGACCCAATGAAACGCTACACCAATGTTTTTTATAAAAGAGATTTACAAAAATGATGAATTTAATGCGTCAGTAATGATGAATTTAATGTATAATTTAGTCATAAAAGCATTTATTTAAAATAATTAATAACACAGGTTACATTCATGGTAATAACAATAAGTAACATAAACATACGGATACACGAATACGATCAATTACATTCCATTACTAGGCTTCGAATGTAACTTGAGTATATATTTTAACGGAAAATGATCAAAAGTAAGTTACAATCAAAGTATCGCGTTATATTAATAAGGTAATATAATTCCTGATAATGAATTACCTTATTAGTCTAAGGTAATTAATTGAATTACCTTATTAGTCTCTTTTACATAATAAAAACTTTCAAAAGCTATAACATAATAAGAAATAACTTTTTTTAATATTTTTAGGAAACCATATTAGGATTAAACCATATTAGGATACCATATTATTCTTAGTACTGACAAAAATTCTGGAACAAATATAATATTTTTCCAACAAAATATTTATCTATATCCTAATTTATTGAACAAACAAATGAAGGCGAATGCATAACGCACTTTTAATCATCAAACCTATCTTATATTAAACTTGATTTTATTAAACGGTATGGAATTTATTAAATTTCGTATAAAATAAAACTATGTTATTAGGGATGAAATATTTATTCATGTTTTATTTCAAAAGTTTCAAAACTTGTGTAGAAAAAAATGAAATAGATATATTTTATATTCTCCCACAGAATTACATACATTTAACAAGATCTGCTTTCATTGTTATCGAAACTTAACTTTCTCGTCCCTTAGGAATATTGCTTCTAAAGTTTTACAAGCTAGTAATGTTTCGCAAGATTTATTGATTGATTGTTTACTAGCGTCATACTACGACACAGTATGAGGGCAAAAGTAGAAGGAACTCTTAGTTTTGAGCCCTGGTCAAGTGAAGAAGGGGACAGCTAAAATGACAATTTCCTTTCCAAACCCCCACACCACTCCCTCAGTGGGTTATGGAGTCTCGGGAGATTTAATGTGCCTCAATTTCAATCTCGCTACATGGGGGGAGGGAAAGGCTTCACGTCTCATCAAAAACAACGCTGGCAGTGAATTTGTGAACATAATCACCAGACTACCTTGGCCACGATGTTTTAAAAGAAGAGAGAAAAGCAATACATGGGGCAATATATATACTATATATATATATATATATATATATATATATATATATATATATATAT
>BMAW01002571.1:123390-134099 GCA_019974015.1 Nephila pilipes | reverse complement strand
TATATATATATATATATATATATATATATATATATATATATATATATATATATATATATAACAAACACCTTGCCTGAGAGTGTATTAAACAACAGCAGGTCAAATAAATCAATATCATTTCTGGAACGGAATTTAAGCGAGCCAAATGAAGAATTTTTAGGCCATTATCTCTGGAACAAGAAATTTTTTCTTGTGTGTGAATAGTTATTCTAAGAATCTGGAGCGAATACAAACATAAAATGGAAGCTAACATATTTGGTAAGTAACAATATTTTGTTCCTTATGGTTTACTTGTGATAGAAGTGAGAGTGAATGAAAATAAAGTTATAGCTGAATACATTATTTTGTACTTGAATTTAACAAAAAATTATAGGATTAAAATTTAATCAATAAACATAAATATTCCGAAAAATTTCATACATTTATTAAAGTTAGATTTATCACTAAAGTAACACAGGGAAATCAATTTCCATTTATGCGTGACGATTTTACTTTATTTTATTATTTTTAGAATAGTTTAAAAACATATTAGAATTTTTTAAGGAAGTGTTATTAAGTAATTTTACATTAATACAAAAATAAAGATATGTTTAATAATAAATCTTTTAGTATATTTAGCAAAAGTGATAGAGAAATTTTCGACCAAATTACTGCATATATAACAATGTATATTATAATAAAAATGTTGTGAATTTTTCTCAGACTTTTAAACAACAAAATTTCATAAGAATCCTATAAAGTTTTTTACGCATGTTTAGTTATAATACTTTTATCAATATAGCTGGAAAATTATATAAATTTTATTAAAAAAACTATTGATAATTTTAACAAAACAGCAATTATTAAAATTATTTATGTATTTAGTAAATTTAGCTAAAAAAGAACCATTATACAATTAATGTTAAAATATATAAGCAAATAAAAGTCAAACCACAAGAAAGGCCTCCTACTAATAAAATTTGTAAATATATATTTACATTTCTAGGATTTGAAATATGTCTATAATAGTAATTTTATAATCTTTAGATATATTTATGATCTTAAATATTTTTCAAATTAATAATAATAAAGGAGGAAAACTTTAGTCCTAATTTTAACCAGCTTATTAAAATTGTTATTAACTAACAATACTTTTCATGAATTTTAATATTTAGATATTTATTTAAAATAATTGATTTTAAAATTTTCAAAAATGTTTTTCATAAGAGGAATAGCCTTCATTTTATGGTTTTTTTCTTTTAACTTTTTAGAAGAGTAGCAATAATTCATCAAATATTAGAAATATTAAGTATAAATAATTAAAGCAAAAAAATATTGGTTAACAATTCTTCTTACATTTGAGAAAATTGTAAAAGTTTAATATAATACTTTTGTTTGTAGAACATTTCATTCAATTCATTAAAAACACTTCCAAATGCAATAATAATAAAATTGAATAAATTTATTTTTATTGATTTATAAATTTAATAAATATTTCTATGTTTTTATTTCAGTCTTAATCATTGTATTTCTGAATATTTTTATCATTATTTTTCTTTTATTTTCATAATATTGCATTTGCAAAATTTTATTTTTTTAATATTTTATTTTTCTTATATATTTAGTTGCTTTTTGAAAAATGTTTGTTTTTTGAAGAATATTTTGGTTTACTTAAATTATTTAAAATACTTTTAATATTCATACTTATTTGAATTTAATTGAAGCATTAGTAAGTAGATGGCGTTACCATTTGCTCTATAATCTCTTTCAACTTTGAGTGCGAATTTTTGTTTCAGAAGTTGACGATTAATTGCAAAATGGCTTTCTGTCACTTTTATCGTTTCCTTATAAGAGTTCTTAATATTTATTTATTTTAATCTATTTTAATTCTTATAAAATAATTTATTTTAATTTATGAACTTTATTTGATATTTATGGTCTTAAATTTAAATTGTTTTGATTTTTTTTATATTTTATTCTTAGTTATATCATTATTTTCTTAGTGTTATTCCTGTTTTTATAAAGTAATAGCTAAGTGGTCAAATGGCCATTAATACTGAAAAAAATCTGAAAAATAGTCTGTAGCTAGTTAAAGCATTATTTACATAAGATTTCATTGTTTTATTGACCTTCTATTTTCTGTTTCAATTTTTCCTTCTCTGTCTAATGTATTTGTTTCCATTTTAGTATTCTTTTAAATTTATGCTTTTGGTGTTTTTGTATTCGGGACTTTATTGTGCAAACAAAATGTTAAATTACTAAGCTAAAATTACATTTTCCTTGGTTCTTTTTCATAATTATTCTTGAAATGAGTTGTTCTTAGATATTTCATAGTAATGTAAGAAAATAAAAGTTTGAAAATATTTTAAAACAATCTAAATATACAGCAACGAAATCCAAATTTAACTAAACGGAATAATTCTTTCCTTCTACGCTTTCATGAATAAAAAAACAATATTTTATTCTAAAATTTCTGATAAAATAGACAACTATTTACCATATGTTGAGTTCCAGAATTTTTTCAATATCACTTAACCGACATATCCATGATTAAAATTACTCAGAGGGATTTCTTTCAATTATAATCATTAAATATAATGTTTTCTTCAAGTCATTACCCAAACGTACTACAACAAGTATTAAACTACCTTAAACATGAGTCCTACACAAATTTTCTACGAAACAGATTTAGCCACCAAACGGGTATTAACCTTTTTAACAATTATTAAATTGTTTAATTAAATATTAGAATCACAGTAAAGGATTAATTATTAAATTGATTAAATATTTTAAGCAAAATGTTATTAAAATTAAAGCATACGATAAGATATTAAAATTAATGTCTTTTAATCTAAATGTAATTAATTCTACCATAAAATGAAAATTAACAAATCAAGAGCATTTCTCCCTTTATTCCAAAAAATGGTAGGTTGGCCAATTTATACATTACTAAAGATAATACCCATTTACTGGGTAAATATTATTATTTTGTTTCACATATTGACATTCGGGTACCTCGATTAATTTCCTCTATTCCTTCTTTTCAGTTTTCCATCCTCACTCTATGGGCCTTATTTTAAATTCTTATAATATCAAAGCATCTAAATGAGGAACAGGTCATTTTTCAGTATCCCTTCAATAGTTAAAAGAGAAAGTTTAAGTTCAAGTCTTAAGTTCTTTTCTGTTTTAAATAAAGCTACTCGAAAATAATCGAATTTATTTCTGAAATAGAATGTCGAAAAGCTAAGTTAAGAAGTACCTAGTCGCTGTATTTCGAAAGAACATCTTGTTTGATTTAAACTTCTTTTGTCGTAGAATCCGAGAAAGGTACAACTCTTAAATTAGAATATTTACTTGGAGAAATAGTCCTTTTAATCTTATATTTGGGCTAAAGAGAAGGGGTGAAATAAGTAAAGAAAAATTGTAACTCTTGTGTGCGTCCTTAGTTAAGTTACAAAACTATATTCTACTCTGGTTAAATTGCATTTTAGCTTATTTTGCTTTCCTTGCAGACATTGGATAAATCTCTCAATGCTTAATTTTAAATGATGTTTTTAGATTTTATAATGTAGATTCTTAATTAAAAAGGTTTTATGTGTTATTTACCGAAAACTTATTTTCCAATATATACGGTATTTGGCATTAATAAATGGTACTTGACTTAACCATACACATTTGAAAACATAAAAAATAATTATCTTAGAATTTATGAGAGAAAATGTTTTTTTATAAAAAAATAATAGAAGTTTGTTTTGATAAAAGTGATACATTCATTGTTTTTGATACATTTAATGATTAATTTTCATGTTGTTGCTAATTCGTGTTTATATATATTTACTATTTGAACAGCGTAACGGATTTACATTGATAAATTACCATTTCAGAAATCCATTTCTAATATTGATTTATTTTAATTCATCCTTAATTATTATTTTTACCGAAATTACCTAGTTATTTAACATTAGTTAGTAAGCTTTTATTATAACAGGCTTTCATGTTATAACTTTCCTCGAGTTTTTAATATTTAAGTTCCTCCAAAAGAGCTTCAGAAGCTAAAATAATTAGAATAATTATTTTTTAAATTATTTTCCAAAAGCTAAAATAATTAAATCCATTTTAATTATTTTAGCTTTTGGATATAATAGTAATTTCACCATTCTCTCTTTATGAAACAAATTGTAAGTTTCTGTATATTACAACAGGAAAAACTATTAACTGGTTTCCAAAATTTCATTGAGAAATAACTTGGATACTTTAAAAAAATTTCTATTTTATTATTTTAAGGAGGTTTATTTCTAAAAATCAAAATTTCCTTTTGCTCATGTTACAGATAAAATTAATTTCATAATTTAATTCAAAGTATTGAAATGTAAAAATTAATAAGTGATTTGAAAAAAAAAATATTTACATAAACATCCCTTTTTTTTCATCCATTATTTTTAAATACACTTAAACAGGAATCATTTGCTAAGACACTAAAGCCATTTCTTCATTGCTTCCCCCCACACGCATTTTAAGTACTGTCTTACATCTTTAAGACATAATTAGATATGTTTTAGGATATATAATTTCGCAAATGTAATATTTTTCATCACCAGTAGGGATGTGGTAAAGAGACATTTTTCTTTTACCTCGATGATGCGGAGCAAACCGGCAGAAATTGTCAAATGTTTTTTTATGTTAATTTCACTCAAAACATGTGGGATATAAGAACCTAACTTCTGTACTTTTTTCTCATTGATTGAAGATGAAGGCATACGGTCATGTTATTACAATACATCTACTCAGCCAGTTTTATGGTAGCTCGATGAGAATATTCCTGATTAAGTTGTATTAAACGATCCTTATTGAATTCCAATTGTTGTTTGGAGATTAATTCCCTTGATTTAACGCCACTGAAAGGAGGTATTGGAAGCGCACACATTTGTTTACTTGACATTCTATTTCAAAGACTTGAAATTAAATAAAATAATAAGTGTAAGTAAAGGTGAACACAATATTTTGAGGATTAGAGAATTGTCTTTCAAATAATTTACTTTCTTTGCAAAAGTCTTTCAATTTTAGCACACAGTTTGAAATTTGAAGAGAAAAAAACCACCCGAACGCTACTTATGTTATTACCCAATTTTTAATTCATCATGTTTTTCTGCACTTGATACTATATTTCAATTAATAACATATTTGTTTGAATATTCTATGTGAAATATTTCACTTTCGATCATAAAAAACGCTAAAAAAGGATTTTTTATTCGTAAATTTTATAATTTTCAGGTATGTCAATATTTAAAAAATATGTACCTAGATATTTATTTGATTTATTAAGAAATTTAATTTGCATATCACGCTTGGCTTTTTTTACCTACAAAACACAGGAAACACATTTTTAACTGAGAATTTGCCCATTTTCATATTTGTTAAACTAATAAAAACAACAGCTTACACCAAAGTAAACCTCTTATAACATACGTTATCCACAATACATCGAGTCTACATAAATACCATCCTTATTCAATAGCAGCAATTCACGAAAAAGATTCTTCTGCAAATCTATTCAATAAATCAATTCTTTCTTGCTATAAATTTAAAAATAAAATTACCACATCTAAGATTTCAAGTTGTTTTCTCTTATGTTTCCCGTTCAGGTAACTATCTCAAAAATGCTACTGAATTATAAAATTTGACATGATCTGTATTAAAACATAAATGCCCGATAAAATGATTCAAAATTATTTTGAAACTTATTTCCTACTCTTTTGGAATAAAACTGTCTGATCAGTAAAATTAGTTATATATGTTACTTTCCTATTTTTTTGCTGTCATGACAATGTGAAGAGTGATAAATTTTGCTCTATCTCCTTTGTTATCTGTTGTTGCTTTGGGATGACCTGAGGAAGAATAAGATTTAATTTTGTCTATTTTGCTGACTGTGTAAACATGATTACTGCTCATAATTTTTAAGGTAAAAATCAGAATAATGAGTTATGTTTTTTGAAGGAATATATTTATAAAAGAAAACCCTTTTTCTACATATATTGCTAGATAAAAAGACGCATAAATTCCCCCCCCTTTATGTTAACATTTATTACATCTGTTTTCTTGTGTACCAGTAGAGTATATTTTTAGTAGTTATATCAAAGTATAAGAGAAAGGAAAAATATTTTTTTCCTTTGAAATAAAAGTTAGTTCTTATTTCAATGAAAAAGTAATATCTTATGACTCATTCTATAATAAGTGTAATTATGTGATTTGTATAGAAGTGACCAATCTTATTTTTAAATCCTATTTTTCATTATCTTTTCCATCTTGTAATATTAAATGATGAATTAAAATTGTATAAATTAGGTAATTTTTTTTAAAAATGGGAAACCGAAATTAGGAAAAAGCAGCATTACACCCTTTTTTTTACAAAGTATTCTTGACCAGTATGAAACGAATTTTTTCTGTACACTCCACAAATATGAATAACAGAAATGAAAGCAAAACTTTTACACAGATTAAATCCTTATGAAACAGTACAAAAACAGATGTTCGTATACAAATTTTTCTTCTTCAGTTAACCGTTCAGTTAGTTAGTTCAGTTCAGTTAACACTACAAGATTGTTTATACAAAGTGTGACAAAAATTGACATAAAGAATTCACAAGTATTCATTATGATGTAGAATAAAAATATAATGCAAGATTTGTCTGAAGTGAAAATATTATTTTACTTCGTATATGACTATACTATTTAAGATTTAATTTATAAAAATAAGTTTTACCTAACAAAATTATTGTTATAAAGAATTTATTCGCATTATAAGGTGCAGTATAAATATTTCCAAAGTTAAACAATATTTATTTTAAAAACTAAATCGTTATGATTATTCAATTTTCCAGGACTTATTGAATAAAAGATCTACTATTAAAATTTGAGTGAGAATTTTTTAATAATGTATATTTTGTTTATATCTTTTATTGATAAATTAAGAAAAAAAAAAAAAAAAAAACTTCAAAAGCTAATATGCTATAGAATGCAGCGATTGGAAGAGAAAATAGTTTTATGCCTTCATTTATTAAGAGAGAACTAAAAAAATTACCTTCACAAAAATATTGAAACACTTTGTAAATTTTTTTAAAAAACCAAAGAAATCACTTTTTCTCTATTTTTTGGTTACTGTAAAAATTTTAGACAAATATATTTTTTTCTGCAGTTCGTATAGTTATTTTAAATAGAGTTTTAAAGGAAATCTTAAGATTATACTTCTAACTAAATTCTGCTATGACCTGCGTTTTACTCTATTCAGAGGTAATACATCCGTTAAGGTAATATATTTTTTCTCTTTTTTTCTTTACCAGCGAATGAATAAAAAATACTTAGAAGGCGTAATATCTGATTCCTCCACCTGTTTTTTATTTACTTTTCTCACCAATTTCTTATGAGGATTTGGAGTTTTATAATCCAATAACGTCTAAATGGGGAATGGGAAAGTAAAAATAGAATTGAAGTCTTACGCTTAATTTTTTTTTCCTTTAGTATTGGTGTTTTATAATCTTCTATAAGAATTTTTCTTCTGTTTGACTAGTTATTACTAATAAAAGTAGAGATGAATTTGAAATTTGTTTTAAAATCTTTCAAAGTGTGTTTTTCAAAATTCTGATTTCCGAAAGAAAAACTCATGTAAAAATGTTAGTTTTTTTATGAGAAATTTATTTGAATATGACAGTTATGTTTCACTTAATTTAGACTCTAAAATAGGTAATTTTACAATGCTTAAAATTGGGTAGTAAAATACTTATACTTAAAGGGGATTTTCTCACGTTTTCAGTCGAAAAATCGTGCAAAAATGTTTTTAAAACATAATTGCTCGTTTTTGTGTAATTGTTTTTATTTTACACTCCTTTGTAGGTGGATTTTCCTTTCAGAAAATGATTGAAGTGTGTTTTAATTTTAAAAAAATATCTGAACAGGGAAAAGTTTTTTCACTGTTCAAATATTTATTCAGTACTGTGTTTTTAAAAAAAATCTTCCAATTAGACATATTAATACTTTACAAGTAATAATAAACATTTTACAATGCATTAAAAGAATTTTAAAAAGTTGCCTTGATATTGTATTTGAAGCAAATTTTAATAATTAAGACACTAAAATTTATGTATATATATATATATATATAAATAAAACGAACATTTTTTATCACCAACAGTTTTATTAATTTAAGTAAAAAAATTTTAGCTAATGTATATATTGCATTTCTATGTAATATGTATTGCTATCTATTATCTTACCAACAAACATTTTTTATCACCAACAGTTTTATTAATTTAAGTATTGAAAGTTCTATTTAAGAATAATTGCATTACTAATTGATATTTTTAAATGCATTTTATACAGTATGACCCTGACGATTCAGTGCCATAAAAACCAATTATTTTATAAAGTGCATTATTTAACTCTATTCTTTCCTATTTTACGTTGATAGTAGAGTGTGATTTCCATTAACCGTAAAAACTGACTGAAAATTTTATATTAACTTTTTAGAATCCTCGAATAATATAAGTGTTTCACGTATAGAAATTAATTCGGATTTGCTATCATTTTATTTCTAATAACAAGGAAGTCGCTGTGATAAGAATGTTTGTAAATAACTAAAATCGTGGGAATATTATATGGAAGGCATAAAATTTCTTACATTGCGTTAGGAAATGTTTCAATTTTAACTAAAACGAATTGATTTGGGGCAAAATCGTAAGATGCTCAGAAAGTCTTTATTGTATAAGAAAAATAAATTTTATGAAAATATATTTATGATGCACATAGATAAATACCAAAAAATTAAAATTGACGAGGAAACTGCGTTCTCTGTTTTGCCACAACGATAAGGATCTAAAAAAATGCGTGTTGTTTCATGATACGGTAGCTGTTATAAGTAAAATACTTTGTCGCTTTGATATTCATCAGAAACAAAATTTTCATAACTTTTAAATGTAATGCATGTGAAATGTTATGCGCATGCGAATACATTTTTTTTAATATAATTTTTAGTTATAATAAATTTCTGAATTAAAATGTGAAGCCTTCTAAATACCATTTTGATCAGTAGAAAATTGAAACAAATTAAATCCGTTGTACTGAATTCAATTTCAAGAATTTTTTTTATATATGTTCTCTTTTAAATGTTTAATCCAAATAAAGCTTATTGACCTCATAATCCAAAAAAAATATTTTTCCTTTACCTAAAAATTTATCCTTTTTTCATTTTATTACTCTAAATCATTTAAAAATTATCCTTCTGTATTTTTTTCACATTTTCTTATGCATAAACATCGTGATTTCTATTTCAAACCTCTTGAGGAAATTAAGTTATTATTGTGGTACATGAAGTTATTCTTCCAATAAAATTAAACGGATATTTTTATAACGCATTTTTACTATGGTACGATTTTAATTAGTTTTCATTAGCTTATTTATGAGAATGCAAAAATATATTTGAATTATTATTCATTGCAAATAAATTAAATTTTATTTTAGAATAAAAACATTGCATTAGATTCTTAATTTACCAATTCATCTCTTTGAACTAATAATCACATGAATCTGCATGAAAAATCAAAGTTTAAAAATTTGCTCCGGGAAAAAGTATATTTTAATGTTGCAAACTATTGGGCAAAATTTGCAAACAGATTTATTCAAACAAAAGGTTTCAAAAGCTGCATTTTTCTCTCTGGGGCTTTCTCCATTTCGGAAGCACTTAGCTTTGATCCATTCTTATGCAAAGTGCAACAGACAATGTTCAGTTTTTTCAAAAATGATCTTTTCTTTTCTGAGATTCTTAGGAGGTATGTAAAACATTCGAATCCTTTTCTAATATATATAGTTCTACTTGATTTTAGAGAATGTAGTTTTGCTTTCCTCAAGTTACAAAGATACATAAAAAGATAACACTAAATTTTTTTCTGTAATATCTTCCGTGTACTTTATAAAATAGGAAAATAAGATTGCTGAATTACGTTTTTCGTGTTATCATTTATTGGAAAATTTAAGTCCCTTAATTAGATTATTATAGAATAGAAACTGTTTCTTCCAATTGACTTTAAGAGTTAAAAACTTAAATTGTAAATTATGTGTATTTTTGTGTGTGCGTTTTGATATGGAATTCTTGGAAGAAGTAACAAAATAAGACTTTTGAAACATTAGAAATCAATGAGTTTCATATACTGGGTCTACAGAATTTTAAGAAAAAATATTCTTAATGAAAATAATGTCTGAATACAATTTAATATCCCCATAATATGATTACAAACTTTTATAGATTATTTCAAATAAATACTATACTTAAAATAATACCCATAACGAAATTAATGAATATCTTTCTGGAAAAGAATATTAATTTTAACCATCAAACTAAGACAAGTACATTGTGTTGAATTATTTTCATTCTCTCCAAAGCTCAATACTTCCAAAAAGTGAAGCTATCAGATATAATTCTAGTATTTGCCACTTACCTCTCCCAATAGTTCTGCTATTGATGGAGACAGAGCTTGCCCAACTCTTGTGTTGGTCCTTCACATTCTGAATATTTTCTCTGGACTGTATTTTGGACTATTTTAGGGGCATTGTCAGTTTGGGGTAACGTTAGAAGTCACACGAAGCCATGTTGGGAAAATAGTGTAGCTGACAAAATACATCTGCTGTGTTTTGGTTTTGTTTACGTAATTATCAAATTTGATGAATAGCTGGGGCTGTATAGTG
>BMAW01002571.1:100651-118390 GCA_019974015.1 Nephila pilipes | reverse complement strand
AAGTAAAAATTTTATTTTATATTCATCAAATTGTTCAGCATATGTTTTGCTCATAACGTGCAGTTTTCAACTTATTTGTACAAAACTTACTGAATATATGAAAATATGCTAGCGATGAAATATATTAAATTTTGAATTTTATATTTTAAATATCTATAGAATTGTAAGTTTTTGTGATTAATAATTTTTAACTGTGTATGTGCCATACATAAATATGTTTTATCGTAATTTGAAAAGAAGATTTTCAGGGTAGCTTATGTATAGTTCCTAGTTGTACATTGTTATGATTACGAAAAATGTCTGGATTTTGATTACATGTACTTCAGTTATCCTCTAACAAAAGATAAATTATAAGGGATTTTACACAATTGGATATTTTTTTAAATTTGAATCTTCAAATAGTTAGTAATCAAAAGTATCTGGGCAAATGTACAGTTGACACTCGCGCGAATGAACAAAAATAAATGTATGCAGATGATTTTAATTACTAATTATTCAAAAAATCATCAAGTTTGAAAAATATGAATTTATGGGGGGAAACCTCATTCATCTTCTCTTCGAAGGAAGCTGTTGTTCAGTTATTTAAAATGAGAATGTATTTCGGAACTTAACAATAATAAAAAGGGGATAGTGTGCAAGCTGTCCTGAATACCTGGACTTGGAATTCTGAAAAAAACTAATAAATTTAAAAATGTTCGGTTTTTTTGTGGTTATTTTTATCAGTGCATTAGAATTTCTTAAAAGTAATGAAATACAGAAGCTTAAAAAATATTCATTTGTAATAATTGAAAAGCGTAAATCGTTTCTGAGTTTGACTCGTTCGTTTTTTTTTTTTTTTTTTATTTTTATTTTTGACATTTTTTACGTAATAATTATTTTTTTAAAATTGAAAGTAGTGATTAAAGTAACACAAATGAGACAATAGAATATATTCATTATTTTCATACATTATTTGAATTTAAACATAGATATTTTATAGATATATATTTAGAGATGTTTTTAGAGATTTATAGATAATATATGAAAACTTATCTATATTTGATAATTTTAATGTGAGGGAAAAAAACGTGAGTTTTTAGCAAGCAAAGAAAACATAGAAAAAGTAATTTGTCCAACTAGATAAAACTGTAGGTTTCCATCTCCAACTAAATTTATTAAAGCTTCAAATGAATATTAATTAAAAAATGGGAATAAAATCTAGTTAATTTTGTAATGGATAGTTAAAGCATTTTTGGATTGGTTTAAATAAAACGGTTTATCGCGAAAGCTAGGTCAAAGAACGCATTATTTTCAAACTTAATAAAATCTCAAACCAAGCTAACTAACACACACTTATACTTGAAAGAAAATCTTAACCTCCTCCTCTTGAACGAATGTCTCAATAGAAAATGTCTCAACCTTAAAAAGAGTGGGGTTCCATAGTGAACCATAAAATTTCCTGTGAAAGCTCATTGTCTGTCCGAAACCCTCCTCAATTATCTATCAAGATGTAACACATCGATCAATAACTCCCGAAACTAACCCAAAGATGGCGCTCGTAGTAAATCAGTAACCAGGTCTTTCTAGAGTACTAACCTTTGCTTGAAACGTGTCAAAATTTTAAGTCGATCGGACCAGGAAAAAGGTTTTTTGAAGTGAAGTGAAAAAGGGTTTTTCCAAGTGGATGCCGCGATTGCTTTCGATGGAACAAAAACAGCAACGAGTCGATGATTCTGAAAGCTGTTTATCGCTATTTACTCGCAACAAAAAAGATTTCTTGCGAAAAAAAAAAAAATTGGGGGAGGGGAAAGATTTTGGAAAAAAAAAAAGATTTGGAAAAGCGTTGGAACGATTGTATCACCCTAAAAGGTGATTAACAAAAAGTGTTATGTTGATGAATAAAAAAAAATTTTGCAAAAAAAAATGTTGTTTTCAATGTTAGACTCGGGAGTTATTGATCGATGTGTTAAATTTTTTAAAAGGAGGGGGGAAGGAGTTTCGGGAAAACCCGTCACAAACGATCTTGAAGTAATCCTGTGAAGGCGAAAAAAGGCGACTTTATCGCTTTCGGTGTGTTCACAGCCACACAGGATAACCCGGCTTGAACGCTTTTGGAGTATATTGAAGAGGACAGGAAAAACTGTGCAAAACTCTCAGAGAGTTAATGGTTACGGAATTTTTGACAAAATTATTATTACATTTATGAACATCCATTTCTATGCTTCAGCAAACCTTATGGTGAAAGAATCACACTAACAAAGAAATGTATTAGAAGTTCGTCTATTATTTATTCAAGAGAATGTGAGAACTGCTGTATGATGTATTCCCTCAAAAATTCAAGAATGTTGGTTGAAAGAAAACAAAACATATCTGAAATGCAGACAATTTGTGTATGCGATAAAGACAATAGGTGGGTTTTAAGCCATGATGTTAAGTTTCAGTAACACAATGGACTTTCCTCTGGTAGGAACTTAAAAGGCATATATTAATGATGCGAATATTTTGTTAATACGCACCAAAGAAGTTTTGGAGACATTGATTGATATCTATATATAATGGAAATTAAACAAGGAATGCCTTATAATTATGTGAAAAGCAGTTTGGATGGTATACTTTTAACTCAACTCAAGAAACAAAGAAATATATATATATATAAGAACAAATTACCAAAGTCAATAAGGTATTCTATTAGGTCAATATTCACGCACACACAATAATATATAGCAACTTAAACTTATATGCAAGTAATCAGGGATAAAATTCAAAACAATAATAAATCGAAATATTCCTTGATATGGAAATTAGACCCGAAAAGTTTAAGTTGTGGTACAAAGATAGTTGAATTTTTGCAAATGTAGAAATTATATTTTTCAATGTTTGAAACAATGACAGATTAAAAATAATGCAATCAACTTGACTTGACTGTTAAAGATTGTGTATAAAGTTTTGTGACGTGTCTATGGATACAAAAAAAAAAGATTGAGACTGCGGAGAAATACTTTAATCTTCGTACAGAGAATGAATGAGACAAGAAAAATTAATGTTGTCAAAGTTTACACATAAAAAAGTATCTATAAAAAGAAGGAACACGTGTGTGACGAATTTTCAAAACATTTCTAAGTTTTCAAAACATTTCTTTAACATTTCTAAATTACAATAATTAATGTAATACATTTATAATGTAAAGTAAAACAAAGTAATCCAATAAGTATAATAAGTAATTGTTACTTAACAACTAATTTTGTTATAAATAATATTTAAAAAATTTTTTAATAACTTGAAAACGCAGTATCATACGCTCGTTTAATTTAAAGTAAATTTAATATTATGATAATATTTGTTTTAATTCAATTTATTTAAATTAAGGGATATTTACTGTCTTCAAGAACTTCACAATACATTTAAATCACATTTAATTACTATTTTAAGTAACAAACTAATATATATGTAAAGTTATGGGGAATTTTATGTTTGACATCTAATTTCTCAGATCATTTTTTACATTTCGCTCATGATATCTTCAAAACTGGGAATAGAGACTGATTCTATTTTTACAGTATATTCTTACTATTAGAAATTTCGTATGCAAAAATATTTGGATCGAACATACAAATGATTAAAATTGGTGTCCAGTGAATGAATAGCGGGAGCTACAGCGCATCGGAATTGTTCACTCAGCAGGTGCATATAAGAAACAATTCTCAATCTGAAGGTCAAATTTTCTGGTGCATTGCGATTTAGGATACCTTGCAACGACTGAAAAAAATTCCTCTACAGGATTTGAGTTCATTACTAGCAACTGTCAGAGTTTCAAATAGGTCGTATCACTGGATTGAAAGAGGCAGGTTGGGCAAATTGGAGAATCGGTCGTCGGCGATTGAAAGATGCTGGCAAGAATGGGTGGGCTATGGCAGATTTCAGTTTCATGTTGGTAGCGGTCGACATAGGGCCACAGCAGATCGGGAGGACAGAGTGATTGTCAGATCAGGTGTCACAGCGCCCGATTCATCATTATCAACCATCAGACGTGCGACCCGCTCACGAGTGTCCACCATGACCATTCATAGACGGCTGATAGAGCAAAATCTACGCTCGAACCGACCGCTACTCCGACTGATACTCATGCCTGCACACTGTCGAGACAGATTACAGTGGTGCTTGGCTCGATCAGCTTAGAATGAAGCTGACTGCGGATGTAGAGCGTTTAGGGAAGAATCCCGCTTCCAACTGTATCCTGGCGATCATAGAAGACGTGTCTAGAGACGCCCAAGGCAGTATCCTGCTTTCCTATTTTGCTTTCCCTATTGCACTCCACACAGATCCTCAATCAGGTGTTATATCTGGGGCATCCTTTCCCTTAATAGCCGGCCCTCTTTGGTCTTCACTAGAGGCACACTTACAGCACAGCGGTACGTTGACGACATTCTGGGACCTGTTTTTACTGTTTCTTTTGCAGTTAACTGCCTTATTTTTCAGCAAGATAATGTCAGACCACACACAGTACGTGTTGATATGAACTGTTTTACAGCCTATCAAACACTTCCTTGACCAGCCAGATCTCTCTGCAATCGAGCATTTCTGGGATATGATGGGATAGCGACTGCATCTACCAGGGAATGTTGATGCCCTAGCCCGTTAATTGGAGCCCATTAGGCAAGAAATACCCCTGAAGACCACCAGGGAGCTTTATCACTCTATGCCACGACGTGTGGCAGTTTACATCCAGGCTGGAGGTGTGTCAAAACCTTATTGGGCTCGTTAATTTGTAACTTTGTAACTCTGAAATAAATCATACAATTTTTCTGAAATTTTAATAATTTTTTCTTCTGTACATAATTTTCCAATCCCTCATTTTTTGTCTCCATCAGACAACTTCTTGGTGCGTTGCTTCTTTTGTTATAGAGAATATATATATATATATATATATATATATATATGAAGAAAGAGAAGATATAAAGAAGGCCAAAAACGATATCAAATAATCATAAAATCTTATATTTAATATACAAATTTAATGTTCTAGAAATATTTTTGTAATTTAATTAAGGTAACACTGCTTACTTTAATTTATCAAGAAATAAGGTCTTGCAATTTAAGGAATTTTTGTGATAGCGAAAAAATTGAAATATCAATGTATCTGAAACCCAGTTTATTATTGTTATTTGCTTTGGATTTCAAAATAGAAGGACAAAATAAAATCGTTTTAATATCTCAAAAGTTGTATCGAGAAGGAAATCTCCATGTTCTAAAACTGCATTATTTCTTGGAAAGTGGAAAAAAAAAACATCAGAAAAATATCCGATTACATCTCCAAATGTTTCTAACACACTAGAAAACAAACAGATAAGGAAAAAAATCAAGCGGGTGAAATAACAATATTGAATTTCCATATTTTTCAAAGATGATACCAAGCTACTTGAGCATGGAATCCTTTCCCTTTATTTTTATAACCTGAGAAAATAATAAAATTTTAATCGAAATGGGCTGAAATTCTTTTTGTCTTACAATCAAATATAAATGGCAATAGGAAATATTCCATTTGCTTCTACTTAAGTCAAAGTAAATATGAATTATTTTAATAGTTCTTTTATTGAGGCATTTTTGGAAATTGAATTTGATTTATGTAACAACCTTTTCGGATCATCTATTTTTTTTATTTTTGCTTAGAAATCTAAAAGTGTGAATTATAAATCAGTCTGAAAAGTGAATTTTTTCACAGATTTTGTTGTAACAATATTGAAGTAATTGGTTTTAAAATAAATTTTCAATTGTTTTTAAAAGAAGGAATTCATTTACATATACTGATATATTTATGTTACAATATTATTATTTATTTTTCGGTAAAAAGAAAATGTACGTTAATATGCTATTATAGTGGTCTTTATTTTTGAAAGAAGCATATTAAATAATTCTTCTATTTCAATTGCTGTGAAAGTTAATAAAATGTATATAAAATGAAGAAGAAGGCAATTACACTAACCTATATGATATCACTAAAGTGTGCAATACATTATTTTTCTATTTGTAACCTCATGTTTAAGACAAGAGAAGCACATGAATAATTTAAGAATACATTATGACTATTTCTATTCCTTCACTCGCAACATCACGAAAAACCTTACATTTATTATAAAAAAGGTGTTATTAAAGAAAATTAAAATCTGTTTAATTAGCAAACTCGTATTTGTTTTCTAGTGACCTAATATCACATAAAAATTGTGAGTACTGTTATATAAGGGTGCCCAAATGAAAAGTGAACACGTGTGATTGCTTCTTCCGTACAGGAGCGAAAGCAGCTACACATTTCATGATTATAAAAAGAACGTTCTATGACAGTATCACAGTTTGAGTATAGCCGATTACCTTATTCGTGTGAGAACGTTTAAAGTAAATGTTAATGCCCTGCGTCCAGAAAAGAATCGTATGCACTAATATCATCTTTAGTGTTAGAAAGTGAGTAGAAGGCAGACATTTATCATTGAATAGTGGTTGTTTATGATGAACGATGTCTGGTATAAGCAATTGCGAATAAATGCTATAAAATATTTCATGATGGACATCAGTGTTAAATCTGGCTACACCGGGACAGGTAAACACTGCGATCAGTAAGAAATCAATTGCTTTTGTAGCTTCAATGATTAGAAATAATCGTAGATTTACAATACGTAATATCTACTCAGCACTGCGTCTGTAAAAAAGTAAAGTTGCAATCCATCGACCATCAAAATCTGTAATATCATAATGTCTTTGCGCATCAGATACCAAAACTTATCCCTGCTCCAAAAATGAGACGAATGAGGCTCAGTCTGCAACATTTGATACGATTGAAAGAAGATCTCACATTTATGAAACGCATTGTCCTGCGTTTTATAAATGGTGGTTCATAATTTTTTTGGTTTCTTAAATTTTCCAGGTGTGTGTCGCAACTACACACCTGGATCAAAGAGAATGATAATGAAGAGAAAGGAAACATCATCCAAACTCTTGAGAAAAAAGTCAAAAACAATGACGACTCCAAGGAAAGTGATGTTGAATTTTTTTTTCCTTCTTGATTACAGAGGCCTATTTTTGATAAATTTCCTGCCACTGAAGTACATTTTGGGTTTTGCATAATACTGTAGTACTAGCACAAAACTTAGAAAACAATCAAAAGTAAATGGCTTGTCCTTCACTCACAGTATCTAATACCTCTTCATTATAGCATCCGACTACAAAACTCATGAGAAATCTTGACCACGAAACATAAATTCAGTTAGTATCCAACATATACGCTTGAAAATGAAATTTATTTTTTAAAGGTGTTTTGAAAGAAGATTAAGATCTGATTAAGTATTGAACTCTTACTTGTGTTCTAGTTACATAACATCTTGGGAAAATTATGAGTTTTGGATGAGTATAAGGATGCTCAAATTAAAAGTGAACTCGTGCGAGGATTTCTTAAGTACAACATCGAGCTTGATTCTCAAATATTAAGCTCTGGTCAAAAATGTGAATTAGTTGCTGCATGATTTTGCAAGGGTAATGTTTTAGTTCGGGCAATGAAGAAAATGTTGCATTACAGAACTTCTTAAAAAAAAAAAAAACTCATTCATTCTACACAGAGCAACAATTTACTCCCGAAACGGTGGGATCAATGGTTTAATAATCATAGCAATTTGTTTTAAATTTCCAAACATAGTATTATTTTTTTTTCAACTTCTACAATTTTTATTAGGGTGCGTTTTTTGCATTTGACTCATTCTCCAGGAGCAGTTTTTAATGAAACAATATTTTTCTGAGAATTTTTTTTACTTAGCTTCTTTTATTCCCGCCGCGTGAGATACTACGTGAAAGTAAATAGATGTATTAATTTCCATTATATCTCAAAACTCCTATTTTTATGAGAATTTTATGAAAAACAGAAAAGAATTAAGTTTATATTTTTTATTAAGTGCATATATTTTTTTTGTGAGATTTTCCCAAACGATGAAGTTTACAGAAATTTTCAATGATATTTGAAATAAATTATCCTTAATCGTAAATTTCAAAAATATAATTTTTTTTCTCAAGAAAATCAAAACAAATACTGTTTCCAAATTTAATGTCCTCCTGCGCAGTCTCGAAAAATGTCCTTACTTATAGACGTATAATATTTAAAATAATAAAGTGACTTTTACACTAACTAGACAGTTTCGTCACGTTTCGCAATATCATCCATCGAAGCAGATGCTATGATTATCGAATTTTTGTTCTGGTTTACAAGTGTAATTTTATTATTTTAACAGCTTTGCGCCTAACACTGTCGGTAGCAAAACCTGATTTAAAGTTTGTTCTAGAAGTTTTTATTCCTGTTTCTAGATATAAACCATGACACACTTATGTGACTGATATGATCGAAAGAAATTAAACTAATGTTTTTTAAGGAATAATGAATTAGAAATATCAAATTCTGTAAAAATATTTACTTTTAAATTATTTTGTGGATAGCATTAGTGTGATATTGGTAAGATGTTTCCAGTTGTAATGTTATATTCTATTTGATAATTGCTTGTTACAATATGTCCCATACGTTACGTTTCTCACTTATGTTTTTGTATTAAGTTTGCAAAAAGTAGAAGGATTCTGCATTATTAATCAGATTTAGTTAGAAAAGTTATAAATTTATTAGTGATCTTAAATTTTTGTTGTAGATGTATACTTTGAATATCAATCAAGATCAATTACACTCTCAAGATAACATTTATGCAAATAATCAAATACTGAATGTGTAACGTTTTTGTTTAGGAGCTTTAATGCAACTTGGATCATTTGTTGAACAATGGCGGAACAATCCTTTCAATACTGTGAGAGGAAACTATTTTTATTTTATTTAATATTTACAATATTTCTTAGAATACGGCTTCTAAAGTTTGGTTTATTGTGCTTTAATTTTAACCGATAACAATTCCGCTTTTTTTTATAAATTAAAAAATCTAATGATTTTGATTCGCTTTTTTTTCATTTTTTTGGAACAAAATAATCAATCGTGTATACTAATCATTTATTGTGACATTATCTTTCTTTTTCTTTCAAGTCAGAGTCAGTTTCACCAAATAGTTGCACAGTATTTTTAAGAAAATGTTATCTTTCTTTAAGACACAGGTAAGTTAAATATACACGTCATACCCAATCCATAAATGTTTTCTAATGCCCGTTTTCATTTTTAAAGCAGCTCATTAAATTACATGAACTATCGTAAAAGAAATACAAAGGAATATGTATTCATTAATAAAAATTCCAATAAACATACTTAATATATCCGTATTCCATGATTCAAATTAAAATAACTTTGGAAACAAAACAACAATAAATTACATATTTTTATATCAAACAACATTCCTAAAATACGACTCGTGTTCATAGTATATATGTGGCGGCTTCTTACGAGATTTTTTGACGTCATTTTGACTGCGGAGTTGTAAGGAGATTTGAAGAAAAGTAGCAGATGATCTTTTCTCCACTCACTACAGTTTTAAATTTGTAAATGTTAAGTTCGGAATAAATAAATAGTTCTTTGCCTCTAAAAACGGACAAGAGTAATATTATGAAAAAATTGTTTGCTTAAATGATTATGGAAGAGATTTGCTCCTATGCGATTGGCAACAAAATTATTATTATTATGTGTTGTTCTATAAATTATTGAATAAGTCTACTGTTGTAAAGAATGAAGATGTTTCTGTTTGCATTAAAATAAGTATTATTTAAAATCTCCAACATTTGAAGTTTCTTTTACGTGGAGTGTAGTCCATTTACGGTGTGGCTAATTAATTTAATGGAGCAGTTTTGTGCAGCTAAAGTGAAATGTTTAATATACCAGTTCCCTGAAGAGCTGCTTGCATTCCCGCAACCCTCTGAAATAAAACCAGAACCGACGGTTCGACACACCCTTCCCCATATATACATATTGTTGCTACATATACAGAGAAGAGCATATATGATATACATATACATATATGTATATACATACATATATAATATATGCATATGTTACATATACATTGAAAGTATATTAACATATATGTATACATATACATTGTTACATAATACATACACATATAGAGTATACATATCATATATATTATGCTATATAATATATACATATATATAATATATATTACATATAATATACATTGCTATACATATACATATACATATAATATATGTTATACAGGAGGATAATATACACATATATATACACATATACATATATTGAGATATTATATACATATAGAGGTATAATATAATATTAAGAGTATAAGAAGAAAATATAGAGCATAATATACATTGCCACATACATATATATTATATAATATACATTATTACATATAATTATTAAGATATATAGGTAAGAGAGCATATATGTTAGAGAGCATATATATAAAGAGAGAGAGAGGAGGAGGAGGAAATGACCTTATTATTTCAAACAATCATCACGCATACACACAATCAGTCAACGTTTTATCCAAAACAACGAATATGTTGATGGGATAAAAAAAATTCATAAGATTTCATACCTATTTTGTTAGACATAGAGATGTTCTTCGACAAAGAAATAGTGACTAAGCATCGTTTTCTATCATTACAGAAAAAAAAAATCAGTAAGGTAGATCCAAGACTAAAGTAGAAAAATCTCATTCATCATTTTTTTGACAAATGGTTATTACTTTTAGATGAACGAAGCTTATCACATTTCTTCGAATCGTGGTCCTACTCATGTCAAAGCATGTCTTATTTGTTTATCGAAAGAATCAGAAAGAAGTATTTCTTTCATACTGCGCTTTGTCTCACGTTTTGACTTGTTCAGTGTTGGTTATTAAATAAAAAAGGGAAGTAATCTTAGGAATTTTCGACAAAATTGTTCTAATAAAATTAAATCGAATTAAAAAAAAGATTTTCTTTTGCAAGTATGAAACAAATTAATCTGCTTACAATAGTTGCTAATGTTGAGGGTATTTGAAATATCGTATATTACGGACAATAACGATTGAAACTCCAGAATTATGCGAATTAAGTAGTTGTTGACGACGGTCAACATCTTAAAGACTTGAGGAGGTGTATTTAAATAATAATAGTGCTTTTAAGTTTCATTAATGAGAATGTGTTTCTTTGGTTAAATAAGACTACAAACAACGCTGGCCTGCTGTCGGATGCATTAAATCAGAGAAATCAATCAAAGATGTCGCTCTTTTTAGTCATTGAAATTCGGTAATTTTCCAATTATGGAACCAATTCAATCAATTATTCTGAGATCAGTACCCATTGCTCCATGGGTTAACCCACCACGGTTGATGGGCATTATGACAAATCGGAATTAACGAGCGACCTCCATTATTACCAGTGAGCACGAAGAGATTCTATGTTTATAGAATCATATGTTTGCGTTGCACGAATTACAAAATCCAGAAAAGTAAGAAAGAAGTAGTATTGCGAACGGGATAGTTGGATTGTTGAGATTAATGCAACATCCTGTTCTTAGGCAAGTCCTTATTTTCCATTGTAGCTAATGATTTGTTAGTGAGGGTTAGGAGAAAGCAGTCAGTCAGTTTAAAAATATGAACGACAAGCACACTTTCATAGTGGGAAGCATCATGGTGTAAAGTGAAGTTTTAATTAGACGAATCGCACTGAAATGCACATCTTTAAAGAAGGTGCTGTAATGGCTGTACGATATCAGGAGGAAGTTCCTATACTCTACTCTGTAGAAGTTCATTCTCATTTCCTAATAATAATGCTCAACCATATTGAATAAAATCGTCAAAATATATGTAGAAAGTTAAAGAATTTCTGATGGGGAGTGGCCTGTATATTCCTCCGAATTCAGTCCAACTAAAACTCTTTGAATAGCCTTGGGATGTGTTGTCTCTGCTCTGTTATGTCCTCCAATCAGTCTCATCGAAATGAAAACTCGCGTGAAGTTAGACTGGCTATTATTGTCATCTGCAATTGTTAAGCACTTCATTGAAAGTATCAAGAATTGCTATAAAGCTTACATGAAGGTCCGTGGTGGTCACGTACCTTATTTCTGATAACTTAAACAAACACACACACATATATATAAAATGGATATATATAAATGAATATATATAAATGGATATATATATATATATATATATATATATACATTTCATTCAAAATGATTACGAAACATAAGTATTATTTTTCACCTTTGCACCTGGTTCTTGTTTTCTTTAATGCCCAAATACATTTGCCAACTTCCCTTAAGATTTTGTGCATAATTTGCTAGCCATTTTTTTTTATTTCTCCTCAACTTCATTTTTGGAAGGCTTTGTATAACGCAGATGAAAAAAATACAAATAAAATCCTCAGTCCGTATATTCTAAACATTCTTGAAAATATAATGGCTTTGTATCAGATTTCTTTAAATTATACGATATATATATATTTCACCATTTGATGCTGAACATATTTATAAACATCGAAATTTTCTTTTCCTTTTTTCAATTTCAATTATTTTCTACTCTGAATTATTACATTTGATTAGTACTAATACTCATTACTTTAAGCATAGAATTATTTTTGTAAAAATATTAATTTTTTTAAATATATATATATATATACAGGAAAATATACAAAAATACTATTTTAAAGGAGATGCTAAAACGACAATTATTTATTTTTTTAAATATAATTCAGAAAGCTAAATATTTTACTACTACTGAAGAAAACTTGTAATGATAGCAACTTCGGGGATTCATAAATTCTTTTTGAATATTTGATAAAATGTACATATTTCTTGGAAATGCATATGTATATGTTTTTATCTGTTGTTTCATTTCAAATTCACAATGGAGGTTCAAAATAATAACGTAACAAAAAAAAAAGCTGAACAAAGAACCCTCATGCTTGGAAAAGTTATTCTACATAGAAAATAGTGGCAAAATACAAACAATATCTTATTACCTTTCCAAACAATTTCTACCCGCTTCTTTACGTATAAACAGGAAAAAAGGAATGGAATGACGATATTGAATTTTCTTATTTTATAAGGTTGATATATACTTACTGAAGCAGGAATTTATCTTTCCCCGTTTTTCAAACCTTTAATCGAATAAAACAAAAATTTTAACAAAATCAAATGAACATTTTTCTCCTCCATTTAATCAAATGTAACCAAAATATAATAATGTCCGAGATTTTTACAGGATAAATAATTCTATATTTTTCAATTATATTTTTTACATATTTATCTTAATTATAGAAATATAATTTTAATTCAATTACCTTATTCACAAATATTAATTTGAAAATGGGCAATTAGTAAATTAGATTTTGATCTTAATAGAACATATAATCATAATTATAAAATCTATTGGCAGACAAGGTTTTCTAATGACGTTTCTATTATACATTAAAATATAATTTTAAAATTTATGTGAAATTTTCAACATTGATAAACAAATTCAGTTCCTTGCTAGAGAGAACCCATAACTTTTCCTGCTTCTTATTTAAAATACTAGTTAATATTAATAATTTTAAAAGATATTTTCCTGCATAGTAAATCTGTGTGTATGAACTATGTGGTTCTTAATACACAATTTGCTCTTCTTCTTAGAAAACAGGTTCAGTAATAACTGGAAAAAAATTCTTCAGGAGGAATAAATACAAATAACAACCCGTCTTTTTTAGCCACCCAACGGGCTATAGTTTTAGTAGGATTATTTTTCGTATGATTATTTTTTATTATATAGTTTAGTATTTATTATTTTTACCATATCACCTTTCAATTTTTCATCGTTTGGTTTAATTTTAATAACGTTAATCTAAATGCATCCAATTTTATTTGTTTCCTATAATTTTAATATTGAAAAAGTTTACGATTGTTCATTTCTCGATATTTCATCGTTAACTTTAATTCTTATATTTAATTGCGTTATTTAAAAATAAAGAAAAGAATAAAGCGCACTTTAGGTGACTAAATATGTTCGTTGTAAAACTTTGCATGGATTATATTATATACAGAATTAAAAATTATCTTTTAAATCTTTAATTCCACTGTATACGAAATGAAATAATAAATCTCTGAAAATATTAGTGATATATTTAAAATGTTTTAATTACATATTTTTAGTCAATTTTCAGGAAAAGAATCCAGTCACCTAAGAGAAACCTGAAGATTAATTAAATTCAAATGCAGTTATAAATATCTGTAGTAATATTAATCTCCTTTTATATGTATGATACCCAATATGAAGCATAAATATTCCTTAATTCAAAAATAAAAAAAAATTATAACTGATGTATTTTTAATTATACTTTTAGTAGCGATATTTTTATTACAAAATTTCACTCATTCTGCGTTTAGAGATTTACTATTTTTAGAATAATTTTGGAAAAATATTACCATAAAATTGGCGTTTTCTTTTAGAACTAATTCTTCGCTTAGCATTGTTCATTTCAAGCGAAAGTAATTGAACTATTTAGCAATAATAAAAGCTTAAATATGAACTTTTAACGATGAGCTAAGAAACCAAAACTGATTTACAGAAACAACAACACCTTTCGTTTCATGCCAGAATCTAGATTTAGATGTATTTAAAAATCTGTTGACATATATATTTTCTAACATTCTGAAAATTCAGATTCATTCTTTAAAATTTACTTATTTTGTACCATGAAAAATATAAATAATACTTTAAAAAATAAAAATGAAAACAAACATTTTCACTACTTCCTAACAGAAAACATGCATTTTCGGTTTCAAAAATTAGCTATTAAGTAAAATTCAAATTCCTGTAGCTTCAGTTCTAAATAAGGTATAAGCTAAATTTAAACATTGGTAGACAGAAAAAGGATTAAATATTTAAAAAATTAGCATTAATATTAGAGAATCAAATATTTTGACGAAAATCACGTTTTAAATGTGTACGAATAACTTAATTCTACCTATCTAAAAAAATGAGGTGGGAGCAAAATTGCTGGTGCAGAAAAAAACACTAATTTAGCCAAATTCCTCTCAAATCCTGTCGACAATATTTCGCTTTCTAAGCAATAAAATAACTTTAGTTAATGCCATTCTTAGCAAAATCCATCCAGTTTCAAGTTATTTCGGGAAATCCTTCACTGTTGTACATTTATATATATATATATATATATGTGTGTGTGTGTGTGTGTGTGTGTTTTTGGATGGGTTTGTGTGGGTGGGTGTGTTTGTGGTGCTCGCGAAATTAAATCCTATAAATCTTTATTGATGAAAATCAGATGGAAAAATAGTATATAAAATATCCCAGCTTATGGGGGCTGACTCCAGATCAGAAGGTTGCGTGTTCAGATCACGTCCGGGTCACCACTTGTGGCGGTCGCGAAACGGCAGCGCAGATTCGAACCCTGGACCAAGGGGTCTGAAGGCGACGGGCCTACCAATCAGGCCGAAAGGATATCTTTTCGGCCTGATTGGTAGGCCCGCCTGCCGTTTCGCGAGCTCCACATGTTGATGGTTTTCTTCCTATTATAGTTTTTGATTTGAAGTAAGGTCTGAGGCCATATATTCATGCTAAAGCTTTATCAAAAGTGAAAACAAAATGTAACAAGTTATCCAAGTTAAGTTATAAGTTTAAAAAGAACTTCATTTATATTAATTTTTGTTTTTAAAGAATTTTAACAAATCTTAATTTTTTTTATGTACGATACCAATTAAAAAAATATGGAAGTATCGGAAATAGCTTAAATGTTACATACATCAGAAATATTTCTTTTAAATGAGGAATAATATGTGTAAACACTTTTTCGAAGTAAAAGGCTTGAAAATAATTAAATCCTATAAATCTTTATTGATGAAAATCAGATGGAAAAATAGTATATAAAATATCATGTTATAAAGTTCAAATACAGTACGTTTAAAGAATATATCGTTTCCATTAATTTGAGAGAATTTTCTTTTCAACAGAACTAAGAATAATTTAAATTTATTATTTATGCAATTGCTCCTTAATGTACTGTATAAAAATGTAATCATTAACAAACAATTTAATATATATCAAGAAACAGTTCCAGTGAAAAATAATGTGTCAAATTATTAACCTGTATTAATTGGCAAGTTATTTTTATTATAATTAGACATTTCGAACGTTGATTAAGTGATATATTCAGCTAATAGACAAGAATTGTATAAAATAATTTTAAAAATCAGAATCCCTCCCTTTGTAACAAAGTGTTTTCGTGTTTACCTCTAGATAGACATACAATTTTCCAAATGTTTAGTATTATCATCCTCATTTAACATCCGTACAAATATTACAGAACCCTCTATAATTGAACTGTGTCAGTCTGATTCCAATACTATAAGAGGCGTTAAGAAACGTTCCATCAAAGCAATAGTTTTAGAAGAAAACTTTTAATGATATTCATTTTTATGTGTCGTGAGACATACAAACACAAATTTCAAATATTTCGTATGGCTTTTTTTTTTCTAAATTACAAAATTTATTATTTCATACCACTTGCAAAGAAACGTTTTCACGAAACAAATAACTATAATTAAATAAGTATATGAATGTGATACATAAACTCGTAAACGTTAAAATCAAATATTACATTTACTAAACAAATTTATAACCGCAAAGCTTTACATATATATGTATATATATGTATATATATACATATATATGTATATACATATATACTTATATATATATATATATATATATATATATATATATAAGTATATATATATATATATATATCTTCGTATCTCTTTGATTCATCTTTTAAGTCAATAAAATACCGTAAATTCTTGACTATAATACGCACTCTTTTTCGGCATTTTGGTCCATAAAAATGAAGATGCATACTACACTTATGTAAAAATTGAAGGAAGGTTTTCAAACATCGAAACAGCAGCGGTAAGAGACTGTTGTAACACGCATGCTGCGCAGGTGTTCTTTTACACAAATGGGAACTTACTGTACATGTCGCATATAACGACGGTTAACAAGAATGTTATCCACTACACCCTTAAGAACGGCCACATTCTTGTAATTATAGAATAACAATATAATAATACATGTGTTTCTATAAAATGTATAAAACATGATTCCTTAACAACAAAATAGTCTTGAACAAAAAAAAATGGAAAATAATCAAACTGTTCGTAATTTTTCTGCTTACACATTTTTTTAAAATTTTAGTCTGGTACGATATTTAATTTTTTCCAGCTTCATATCACAAAATTTCCACGTGGTATCATATAATCAAATGCGACCATTTTTTAATATGAGCTACACAAGTTTTGTATGCTCTATATTACTTATATAAACATCCACAACCTTAAACACTTCATCCGTCTGCTGCAACCAATTTGTCAACAGCTATAGAGCCTAAATGGTGCACTGCTTTGAATATTATGGAAACTATGCGAGACATACATATATTATAATGCTTACGTTTAACGTGATCGACAAGAGAAAACTGGTTAAAATTGATAATTCTGCAATCAATGACATTCTGTTAGAATCTAAACATCTCCACTGAATTCGTAGAAAATATCTCTAATCATTTATTTAGAGATTTTTATTAAATGGCGAATTTGTATTTGATAATATCTTGCATACAAACAACTTCAGAACTAAAAAGTAGTAGTTGCATCAGTAGCATTATTAAGAGGTTTCTGTCTCGTTATTTAAAATGCTTTCATTCTCAAAGCATCTAAATTTATATATAACACATTTGTAGGAATATTTGCGTGATTCAAACGTTTATTCTGGCAAGAACACTAAAATTCGAAAG
>BMAW01002571.1:86313-100551 GCA_019974015.1 Nephila pilipes | reverse complement strand
TTTTTTTTTTTTTTTTTTTTTTTTTTTTTTTTTTTTTTTTAATTTTAAGAATCTGAGACCTTGTATTTTTGAAAATTATTTAAAACGATAACTCTTTAAACTGTGTATTTCATGAAATTTTACAATAAGTATGATTTTAAACTTTTTATTTCCATGTAATGTTAAAGGATGTGACAAACATTTTGATAAGACAAAAAAAAAAAAAAAAAAACTACTGTAAGTATAATTAATGAAGAGTACAGCATACTTTAGCATTCGTTACTAATATTTAAAATTTATGTTATACAGGAAACATATTACGAAAAATAATATAATGTTCTAAGATATTGTAAACTTTCCCAGGAATTTTGATTCTGTACTCAAATTATGCAACGCAAAAAACATTGCTGTAAGAGAGGTTATCATTTTGTTGTGGTATAGATAGCAACCGAATTTAAAATCTGTGCTCACAAAAAATACTTATTTTGATATGTTTTACTTATTCTTATTTAACACCTCAAGCGATGAAAGAAAGACAATATGCGTATAAAAGTTTTTTATTGACAAATTTTTGTATTAAACTTAATGTTTTATTTAATAAAAGTATTGGATGTAATTAATTTCAAGCTCTTGGAATTGAAGTTTTATATTTTTATTTAATTATACTTAATTAATTTTTTTGTGAAATTATTTTTTTGCAAGTTATTGAGATTATGAAATTTTTTTGGTGTTGTGAAATATGTCATATAAGAATATCTTTATTTGACTACTTCTACTTGTACATATATCATATAATCAATCGACAAAAAAAATGATAAAGTTTTCTGGATATAAATTTCATTGCAAAATTTGATATTTATATTTTAACAAATTATATCGTACGGTATATTTTAAGGAATACAAGATAGATAGATAGATATAGAGTTTATGTTTCGTATTTTATACTTATTTATTTATACTAATTTAAATCTTTTGGGGAAATTTTTCTTTGCAAGTGATTGTGACAGGAAATTTTCAAAAACGACTTAAATCATTCGAGTATTTTTCTATTTGTGTCTATAAGCCTAACGACAAAGGAAACTGGATGTATTCATAATTTTTCTTCATAAACCACTGTTTGAGGGATCGGACAATATTTGAAAAGAATATCTGATTTTGAAACTCTATCAAATTGCGAAAAAAACACCCAAATATTACTTTGAAAATAGAGTGTCTATCACTTCGTAAATTAGAAAAGAAATTGTAAGCAAAGGGTGTATATCTGATTTTTCTATCGCTTAATGTTCCATCTGCATCTATTAGTCTGGATGTACTTCTTGATAAACAGAATATGTAATATTAATAAGAGAAACATTTTACAAAATAATTAGCAAATTCACTTAATAAAATAAACCGTTTTTTTTTAGAAAAAACTTTTATCATAGATTATAACGTCAGTTAAAGAAATGCTTTTCACAGAGACCAAATTTTTATCATTCTCGTATGTAGTTTCCTCTCAATTTCACTTATACAATCTTTAAAATTCAACTTTCTTAAAAATATCTCACTTGGAAATGTATTTGACGTGTTTCATTTGTAAGAAGATTTTGAGGTGCACGGAACTTTTAAGAGTGTTCTCTAATCTTTAAATATTATTTTTTTTTCCTTTTCAAAGTTGAAAAGTCGAATAAACTTTTATATACATTAGAACGTTTTTATATTAAGAACTAATCAAAATTTAATTTTGTTCAAAATATTTTAACCTCACTTCAAAGAATTGAATGGAAAGGAACATATTCTTGTTTTATTTATTATTTGGATATTTCAAAAATGCACTATTTCTTGGAAAGTGGAAAACAACAGAAAATATCCGATTACGTTTCCAACGGATTCTAACGCACTTGCAAACAAGCAGACAAAGGGGAAAGTCAAGCGGGTGAAATAACAATATTGAATTTCCATATTTTTCAAAGATGATACCAAACTACTTGAGCATGGATCATTTCTCTATGTTTTTATATAAAAAAAAGAATAAAATTTTAATCGAATGAGCTAAAATTCTATTTGTCTTATAATCAAATGTAAATGATAAAATAAAAATGTTTGAAAAGCTTACTCTTAACTTAAAAGAAATATTTATTACATCAATAATTCTTTTATTGAGGCACTTTCTTAAATCGAATTTTACTTAAGTAACAATCTTTTTCGACTTCTTTTTTTATTTAAGCTTAGAAATCTGAACATATGAATTTTGATTTAGATTTTGTTGTACCAAAATTGAAGCAATTGACTTTATAATGAATTTTCAACAAAGATATTTTTTTAAGAAAAAAATTGCTTTGTATACTGTGTAAATTTATGTTACAATATTATGAATCATTTTTCAGTAAAATGATTGTATGATGTTTAATACCCTACTATGGTGATCATTAGTTTTGAAAGAAGCACATTAAATGATATTTTTAATTAGTGAGGCGAATAATAATAAAATGTGTACAAAAATATGTACACAACCTTATATGAAATCATAAAAGTTTGAAAAACATTATCTTCCTGTTTGTAACCTCATTTGTGAGACAAGAGAAGCACATGAATAATTCAGGAAAACTTTACGACTATTACCTATTCATTCACGTTTTATCATGAAAAACGTAAAATAGTGTTTGTTTATAGTGAATGCTGTCTGGGATGAACAGCTGTGAATAAATGCTATAAAATACTACCTCTGATAATAAAGTTCGGTGAATGAAGTCAGAACGGCCTATATGCAACACTGGCGAAACAAAAAGCTGCACCTGCGTAGCGGCAGGTGCTGACCATCTGCCCCCACCGTTGTTCAGTTGAGCGTCGTTTGTGTTCTGTATAACACTTGTTATACCAAGTGCTTGTTTAGTACGTTGGTTCTTAACTGAGAGCAGCAAAATGAACGATCAAAAGAACAATTTAAAGTTTTATTTTAAGTTTGGCAAGAAACCGAATGAAACTCATGCGATGCTGGTACGTGTTTATGAAGATCAAGCACTGTCCATGAAGTGTATGTACGCCCATTTCGAGAAGGCGGTGAAAGTGTTTCTGACACCACCCCCATTGCGGAAGACCGGCGACCTCCATGAGTGACGAAAACTCAAAATGATGCTCATCACTTTTTTTTTGATAGTCGAGGCATTATCCACGTGGGATTTCTATCTAAGGGAATGACGATGAATGCTGCAAGGTGCATTAAAATTTTGACTCGTTTCACGAAACGTCTACGCAGGGTACGACCCCAGTACGCACAACAAGGTTCATGGTTGTTGTTTTTTTTGTTCACAACAATGCTCACACAGTCAATATATTGAAACAGTTCCTGGCAAAAAAAAGTGGTAGTGCAAATTGAACATCCACCATACTCGCCAGATCTTAATCCTCCAGACTTCTACCTATCCCCACGACTTAAACTCGATTTGAAACGAAAGAGATTTGACGATATTCCTGACATCCAACGAAACGTGACGAGGCTTTTGAACTCCATCCTAAAAGAAGACTTCTTGCAAAATTTCCGGGACTTGTATAACAGATCTTAGCGGTGCATATTTATGGGAGGTGACTATTTCGAAGGACAGTAAAGTAACTTTCGTTAATATTTCATCTACGTTAATGCTATAGGATTATTCACCGAACTTTATTGTCAAAGGATGTATTTCATGATGGACATCAGTGTTAAATCTGGCAACATCAGGACAAGCAAACACCGCGATCAGCAAGAAATCAATTGCTGCAATGATTAGAAATAATCGTAGAGTTAGAACACGTAATATTTGCCAGCACTGAGAAAAAAAAGGAATGTTGAAATCAATCGAACATCAACATCTGTATTACCATAATGTTTGTGCGTAAGAGATACTAAAACTTATCCCTGCTCCCTAGATGAGACGAATGAAACTCAGTCCACAATATTTGATACGATTTAACGAAGACCCGCATTTGTGAATCACAGTGTAATAGTATCACCACTACACACCTGGATCAAAGAGAATGATAGTGCAGTGTTGAAGCATACATCATTTAATCTACTGAGAAAAATTCAAAAGCAATGACGGCTGCAAGGTAAGTGATATGGAAGTTTATTTATGATTAATGTAACCCTCTTTTAATGAATTTCCTGCCATTGAAATACGCTTTTGGTTTTGTACAATACTGCAGTATTAGTACAAAACTTCGTAAGGCATTCAAGAAGAAATGGCCTGTCATTCACTCACAGTAAACAATCCTCTTCGTGAAAGCATCCGACTACAGTTTCGTGTGAAATCTGGAAGACCAAACACAAATCCCATTGATGTGTGTTGGCAGATACAGCACATACCCTTGATTTGTCTCCGCACGAATCTCACATTTTGACTTTGGTCAAAATTGTGAATTAGTCGCCTCGTGATTTTTCAAGGGTAACGTTTTCGCTCGGCGAACGAAGTTAAGGAAGCATTGCAGTCCTTCTATAGTACAAACATCATCCTGCTGCCGAAACGATGAAATCAATTGTTCAAACACTATGACTTTTTTAAAAAAATTCTTTCAATCATGATATTAATTTTTTTCAGCTTATCCACTTTAGCAGATTTTCATAAAACAACATTTTTCTCAAAATTTAATTTTATTTAGCTGCTTTCATTGTCACCGCTTGAGTTATAAAAAGTAAAAGTAAACAAATTTACTCAATTGCCTTATTTGCGTTGTATCTCAAAACTCTTGTTTTTGTTGCAATTTTATGAAAAAAGGAGAAAAATTAAGTACATGAAGTTTTATGAAAGTTTTCCTAAAGATGTAGTTTACAGTCACTTTCAATGATATTTGACATAAGTGACTATTAACCGTGAAATTCAAAAGTATTTTTCTAGAAAATCAAAGCAAACACAAATTCTAAAATTAATAATCTGCTGCTTAGACACAAAAAATGTCATTTAATCGAATACTTAATATTATAAAGCGGCTTTTGCACTAATCACACAGCTTTGAAAAGTTTCGCAATGTCTTTGCGAAATGCTATGATTATCATTTTTTTGTTTTGTTTTTATTTAAAAGTGTAATTTCCCTATTTTAACAGCTTTGTGACTAACAATGTCTGAAGCAAAATTTGATTTAAAGTTTCATCAAGAGTTATTTCTTAAACAATGCACAAATTTGTTATGTATATTGAATTAAGTGGTTATATAGAAATTTTCATCTAGTTTCTTAAAGGAACTTATAAAGAAAATTACTAAAAATAAAACTTGTTAGTATTAAATATGTTAAGAGAAAAATTTTAACTAAATCGGATATGAAACTCTATGTATTTTGTTTGCCAAAATTCTCCTTAAAACATTATATTAAGGTACTTATTATACTTGTTTCTAGAAACAAGTGATACGTTCTTATTTGATTTACATGATCGAAGGAAAATAAACCAATTTTTCTAAAAGGAAGTATTCATTAGAAATCTTAAAAAAAAACCTATAAAAGTGTTTGTTAAATTGTTCGTTAAAATCCCAGTTATATTATTAAGATGTTTTCCGTTTTAATGTCCCATTCCAATTGATAATTGCTTGTTACAATATGCCGTGTATCTTATATTACTTAGAAACATGAATACAATTAGAATAATTTGTTGTACATTATCGGAACTATCAAATTTTTGAGCACTAACACATCGGCTGATAAGTTATCTGTCTAATGAAGAAAACACAACTTTTTCAGTCAAATTCGATTTATTCAACAACATAGTCTACATCAAGAGCGATACAATCTTCCCATCACTTCTCTAACATTTTGATACCTTTCTAGAAGAACGATTTATCTTTGGCCTCAAAATAAGCGTTTGTTTAGGATATCACCTCCTCATTCGAGCCAAATTTCTTTAAAGCGAGCATTTGTTTAGGTCTGCGAACAGGTAATGGTTACGGAGGGCCAAATCTAGAGAATACGGCTGGTGCGGAAGCAATTCCAAATGTAATCCGTGCTATTGTGCCATCGTAGCCAAAGCCTTGTGACATGGTGTATTGTCATGGTGAAAGAGAACTTTTTTTTCTTTGCATATGGATCAGTTTCTTCAAAACTTTCCTTGCTTAAACGATCCAGTTGGGCCATGTAGCGATCGCTATTGAGTGTCTTGCCGATTTAAAGGTAATTGATAAACAAAATACTGTAAGCATCCAAAATACGGATGCCGTAACTTTGCCAACCATTTGTTTCGCTTTTGGCCGTTTCAGCCCATCATTATGTATCATCATTATGTTTTAGCCCATCATTATGTATCATCGCAAAAAATCTTTATTTCCACAAAACTGCTTCAAACAGCGCTCAGAATCATCGACTTGGTGTTTTTTTGGTCTAATGTTAGCACATGCCGCACCCTCTGCAAAAACAGCTTTCTCATAGACAAAGCTTCATGCAAAATAGAGTCTACACGTTTTGTTGACATATTTAGAGTATCAGCTATATCCAGCAATTTCACATTACGGTTTGTCAAAACGATTTTGTGAACTTTTTTGATGTTATCAGGTATAACCATTTCTTTTGGGCAACCAGAGCATGACGCATCATCTGTGTTCGTACGACACGTTTTAAATTCAGCAAACCAGTCAATAACGGTCAATTTTCCTGGTGCAGAGTCCGGATAACACTTATCAAGAAATGCTTTCGTTTCGAATGTTTTTTTCGCACCAAAAAGTAATGTCTTATCAACACACGAAATTCTCTCTTCCCCATTGTCTTGAAAATAAAAAAAAGAAAAACTTGTTTCTCTAAAACCACTGTAACTTTTGAACCAAACGTCGGATCATCATAACATTTTTACAGTTACCTTTTGAAGGTTAGTACTTAATAAAAAATACCAATTCTGTATTTGGAGCACCATCTGGGAGTCAGACCGGGAACTTATCAGACGTTGTGTTATTTCAGAGAAAGCAGAATATTTTTGGCTGAAAAAGACTAAACAATTTAAAATTACTGTAAGTCTTTATTAATCCATTTTATTGAACTTATTATACAATATTTTTAAACAAAAAAGGAGAGAAAGATATTGCGATATTGATGGGTTATTAACATAACAAGGATAATAACAACAATTTGTACAATATTCCTAAATCCCATACCTGTTATACGTTCCATGATATAGAAATGTATGTACTGCATATTATTTGAACTTCTAGCACAATTAAAAAATATTTTGTAGAATATTAAAATAAAGCATAAAACAGACAAATTTATTTAAATTATTAAAAACATATTGGAAATAAATCTGAAAACTGATTAATGTAACCAATGTTTTCAGCAGGAACTCTTAGGAGTTTTATCTCTATATATTTTTGTCAGTCACTCAAATAATTCAATCTGAATAATATCTTCTTTTATAGGAACGTGATATTCTCTTTTAAATTTTTATGGATTTGGATTTACCTGAGATTCTCTCATTAGTGATAAACCATTCTAAAATGCACTGAATTTAGAGAAAAACAAAACAAATTAACAACAGTGAATATTTAATATTTATTACTAGAGAGAGAGAAGAGTAACTGAATTATAATATAGCTTAACTTTAAGACTGCAATATTAAATCCACGCAGGTGTCTTTAACTAAAACCATAAATATAGGTAAATAAGTAAAATAATCAAAAATATATTCTTAAGCATTTTTCAAAAAATGTCAGTAAGGATTTTGGTCTTTTCAATGTATTTGAAGTTTTACATGCAAGAATAACTTGATATGTGTATAAAAATGATTATACTATGCAATATGAAACTATTTTTTTATTTTATTTAATTAGTACTTATTATATTACTTTTTGCATAATTTCTTAAGTTCTGCAAAGTGTACTTTAATTTTAACAGGTAACATTATCGCATTTTTTGTAAAATTAAAATTATGATTCTGATTCATTATTTAAATTTTTAAAGAAAAAAAAAATTAATCAAACACGTATACTAATTACATGATTATAAAAATTTTCCTACTTTTCTAGCGAGTTAGCAGTCAATTTTACCAAACGGTTGCATCGCATTTTTGAAACATTTTATATTGATTTATAACACAATTAAGTAAGTTAAATACAACATATCATACGATTACCAAAAAAGTTAATTTCAAAAATTCATTTTAATGTTTATTTTCATTTTTAAAAAAGTTCTTGGAACTATCGTGAATGAAACGCTAAAAATATGGGATATGTATTAACAAAAAATTCTATTAAATTTTTGATAAAAAAAAATACTTAATGTTTCAATACGCTTAGACAAATTACAATAAAATACATTTACAATTATCCTAGAACATTCCAGAAATACTCTCTGATTTTTAGTATATATTTTGATGAAAAGAATAACTTTATTATTTTCAAATAATTATCAGTGAGTCAGTATTATCAACAATATGGAATATAATCATCAGATTGAAAAAAGGATTTCATGTCTACTTAATACGATGTTCGTAGCTTCTGCAGAAGAATAAAGTGACTAAGTGTTACTTTCTATCATTATAGAGAAAAAAAAACATCAGTAAGGTAGATGTAAGCCTACTCCTATGAAAAACCTCGTTCATCATCTTATTTAACAAATGGTTATTGCTTTTAGAAGTGCAAAGCCTATCACTTCTTTCCCCGGGAGCAATGTTCATACTTGTGTCAAATATCACTCTTTCACATCGAAATGGTCGGAAAGAAGTATTTCTTTCATACTACGCCTTATCTTGTTTTGATGTTTTGCAATTTCAACTGTCAAATAAATGATGGGAATAATTTTCGGATTTTCTATGACATGATTGTTGCAATAAATTTAACTTGGACAGACAAAATGAAATCAAACGGATATTTTTCTTGCGTAAATGTTAAAGAAATTAAACAGCTTAAAATCGTTGCGAATGTTGATGTGATTTGAAAATATCGTATAAGGCCGCCAATCATGACTTGAATGTCTGGACATACTCAAATTACGTAATCGTTGAATATACGAACATCTTAAGAGAATGAGACGACGCACTTAAATACTGATACTTTGGGATTTTAAGTTTCGTGGGTTTATTTTTGATGACATTTGTGTTCCTATGACTCAAAGAGTTTTAAAAAGATATAGTGAAAACTGGTATTCTGAAGGATGCATAGGCAATCATTTGAAAAAGTTGCTCTTTTTTGATATTGAACATTCGATAATTTCTCAAATATGGAAAAATTCAGACAATTGTTCAAAGATTTATATCCGGTCATCCATAGGTGAATGAGTGCCGCAAATGATCCGAATACAGCTATTGTAACCAATCAATCAACAAGTGACCTTTATTATCTATAGCTAGGAGTAGTGTCACCTGGGAAGACAATACCAGACAATATTATTTGCTAGAAGCTTCGCATGAGGAAACTAAATGCCTGATTACCATATGTTTATGTACCACGAAACATAAAATCCAGAAAAGTAAGAATAAATTAGTGTAGTGAATGTGCCAATAGAATTGTTGAAATTTATACAGTATCCTCTTTCTTGGCCAGTCCCTATTTTCTAAGGAATATAATGACATGTTTGTAAGAGTCTGGGGAGAGCCCACAATCAGATTAATATACAACATCGGGCACGAGTCTAATTTCCTTCCATCGGGGGCGTTGCATCTGAGAGATGCAGTTAGCATTTTAATGATATAAAATATTTCATATGACTCTTAAAAGAAATTTATATATTTATTTATATATATATATATATCCCCTACACCTGGAGCTTCATAGTATTTTTAATTTTTTTATTTACTTATTTTACCAATAATACAATGCATATGGTAAAGTTTCGGAAGTATAAAAAAATAATATACAAGACTTCAATTTAAAAGTAACAATTATCTCTAATTAATCGTTTCTGGAAGAAAAAAAAAGAATTCTAGGAATCATATATAGTTTTTATACCTTTTAGAGTACCTATTACTCCAGGTGATTTCGTTATAATATTCTGTTAATTTCTCTTAACATTTTTATGTCCAACTGATTTTGCCCACCTTGTTAAGCCATTTTTATCTAAGAAATAATTTATTTTCAAATCTGAAATCATCTTAAGTTTTTAAATCATTAAAATCGGTTTCATTGTCAGAAGGAAGCTCAAACGTTTCTAATACATCTTCAACATCATTAGTTTCATCTAATTATTTACCATTTAAATCCACTTCTCAATCACTAAATACACTTTTTTGTACGATTTTCAAGTCTTCGAAATTTTTTAAATTCAAGTATTGTTTTGAACACAACATTAATTCGAAAGATTCCAAGCTGGAAAAACGAAGCAACTGGAGAACGTCATAGGGTGCATGCATCTGACAGATGCAGAGCTTCGAATGAACGACAATTGTGGAATATTCTATTACAGAAAAACAAGAATGACTGCATTCCTGAGTGGAACAAGACCCACTGTGAAAGTCAAGGACATCATTATCCAATTTCAGGGAAAAAAAAACATTTTTAAGGCTTGCATCTGAGAGCCACCCCCACCCCGATGGAGAGTTAAAAATACCATCAAAAATTACGCATTTTTTGATAAAGAATCATAGAGAAAATTGAAAATTCAGTGAGAAATCACACCGAATTGCACATCTTTAATGTTCTATGATGGATGTATGGTATAGGTTTGAAGTTCTTAGACTACGTTGTAGCAGTTGATCCTGATTTCCTTCTTTTGAATGATAATGTTGAATCACATTGAGTAAGCCTCGTCGAAAAATAAGTGCCACATTCATTTTCAATTTTGTACACAGTTTGCTTATGAAATTTTTTATATTATATTGTCATCTACTTCATTTTTGGAAATCTTTGTAACACATATAATAAGCATATAAAACAGATCCTCAATCTGTATATTCCGAACATTCTACAAAAAAATAATGCAATTGAATCAAATTAGATTGATTTGTGCAATAAGCATTTTTCATACTTTAATGCAGAGCACAAATTGTATATATACAAAATTCCTTTCCTTTTTTTTTATTTTTTTTTGTCTCTACTCTGCATTATTACGTTTTATTGTTATTAGCACTCATTATTTCAATGGTAATGTTATCCATACAAAAATATTTAATTTTTTTAAAGAATATAAATATGTAAAGCAAATTATACCAAAATACTATTTCAAAGAAGATACTAATGCGACAATTATATTTTTTTTTATATTTAAAAAAGATAAATATTTTATTACTACTGAAGAAAGCTGGTAATGATATAGCGACTTTGGTGATTCATGAATATTTGATAAAATATTCATATTTCTTTGAAATGCATATGTATATGTTTTTATTTGTTGTTTCATTTTAAATTCACAATGGAGGTACAAAATAATAATGTAATAAAAGGAATGTTGAGCAAAGAACCCTCATATTTCGAAAAGTTATTCTACTTCGGAAAATTACAAACAGCATCTTATTAGCTTTTCAAATAATCTCTACCCGCTTCTATACATATAAAAAGGAGAAAAAAGGAATGAAATAATGATATTGAATTTTCGTATGATACAAAGTTGATACATATGGGAATTTAAATGGATTCGAATTAATTTTTCCATCTCCATATAATTAAATGTAACCACAAAAAATAAGATCTGAGTTTTCTCTAAGATAAATAATTCTATATTTTTCCAATTACAGTGTTTAAATATTTATCTCAATTAGAGAAATATAATTTTAATTCAAAGACCTGATTCCCAAATATCAATTTGAAAATAAAGGTAATAAATTGGATTTTCTTCTTATTACGATAAATCACAATTTTAAAAAATAATTGGCAAACAACGGTTTTAAATACATTACTGATATACATTAAAAAGTCTTTCAAAATTTATACACAATTTTTTTCTTAATTAATTGTATTCCATTCTTTGCTAAAATCAATTATTTTTCTTACGTCTTTTAGAAAAATGCAGTTTATATTAATACTTTAAAGAGATAGTTTCATTCACAGTAATTCTGTGTGTGTATGCAAAAAGACATATATAATTACCATTAAGAAACAAGTACAAGAATAACTGAAATAAAATTCTTTAAAAGAAGGATAAAATACAAATTAACATCCGATATATTTTTTTTCTATTTATTATTGGTATGGTTATAGTAGGTGAATGAAGAATATTATTATCTATATTATATAGATAAATAAAAATTGACTTTTCTAAATGATAAATTCTATTAAGTATCAAAGTGAAACAATAAATCTCCGAAACTACTCGTTATACTTTAAAAATACTTTTATATTACACATTTTTTTATCTAGTTTTCACAAACGGAATCAGGCACTTAATGTTCTGTAAAAGAATAATGCGTAAAAATATATTAGAGCTTATCTATTTATTATTTTTGATAACTTGTAAAGAATTAATTTTATTTTTTCCTCAGAATATTGGTTTGAAAATCTGATGGAGGTTCAAAATATGAAAAGGCATTCAATTCTTCTAATATTACATTTATAACGGTACTTTAACTTTTGAGATTCAAGTATACACATGATGTTTTAAAAGTGAAACGAATTTACAAAATAAATACTGGGAAAAAGAAGAAAATAAAAAGAGAGATAATAAAATAAAGGAGTGAGTTAAGAAAGAAAAAGCTAAAAACATGTGAAAATAGTAGGAAAAAAATAGAGCTTGGAATAAAAACTTGAAAAATGAACGAAATAGTTAATGCAGTATATTAAGTGACATATTATGTAACACTATATGCTTGAGGTCTACAAATCACATTAACAATTTAATTTTATACTTTTTCAACGACCACCAATGAAACTTAGAGGTTTATATCTCTCTTTGAAATTATACTTTAATTTTTATCACTTCATTTTATTGCAGAATGCTAAAACGTAATATTATGATAAACTGTTGATCTTTGTAATAAACATTTAGTCTTTTGTCCTGTTTATAAAGCTATGGGCCACGTCTGAAGAATATCTTAAGCAAAATTTACATTGATAAATGTGGCATACATAGAATTTACTTAATCGGAGGGGGACAATGCAAAATTGATTTTTATAAAGGGGGAATATGATATTCACTAATTAACGTAGTAAAGATCAGTCTTCATTAACGTCGCTCTAGAAGCAACATGAGGGCTATAGGCGATGGACCTCGTAATTTTGAACCACGTTCAAGTGACGTGGACGACACTTGAGCTGGCACCCTCCTCTCCTAACTTCCACACCACTCCCACGGTATGACTTTGGGCCCCGACTGATTTAACGTGCATCAGCCCCGGCTATACGATGGGTCCTTAGCGGCCAAGGATCGAACCCGCGACTGAACGAAAACCTTCGGCCACGAATCCGAAGCCATGACAACTAGGCTACCACGGCTACAAAGAAGTTAAGAAATCAATGGTTTTCTTTAGGTTTCTTATTTGTATTTAAGCTCAAAAGCTCATATTTAAATACATATGTTCCAGAATTGAACAAAATTCAAAATATATCTGATAAGTTAAGTAGTTAAAACCCACACGAGGGACTTTCTAATAAAACTTATTGCATATTTTTGATTCATATATCTAGTGGGTTGTCTAATTTAGTCGAAAAATGTCATTCTGAAGTTGCTTATTGGCATTAGAAAGTCCTCGTTGCAGTTTGAGTTTACAATCAGATGATGAAGATAGATTGAAAATGTTACTTTCTGAAATAAGTTTTTATTGGAAATTAATTACAAATGTAAGAAAATGGGCTCAAAACTTAAAAAAATTACAAATGTATAATTTTTCTTTTATAATGAAGCTGAAAAATAAATATATTCGATTAAATTTATAAATCTATGTAGTAATATTACTCACTTTTGTATATGTTATATCCATTATGAAGCATATGTATTTTAACTCTCAAAAATAAAATAAAAATTATAACTAAAAATTCTTTAAGTATACTTTTAGTAGTCACTTAATTTCTAACAAATAGTTATCCATCCCACGTATACAATTTTAGAATAAATTTAAAAAAAAAAGAGTTAGTCAGACTTCAAATTATTAAAAGTTTATTTAATTAAAGTATTTCTTACGGATTTAATATCAAAGCAACTAAATATATAAAGTATCTCAACTATGAAGCAGCCGGACGCAATACGTTATTTATTCTATTTCTAAATGCGAGATATAAAGTAAAATAAATATGAACCTCTATCTGAATTCTCTCTTTTGATGCTTACTTTTATTTGCCTTTGATGCTGCTATGATTTTCAAAAAGTCAGAAAAAAGGAGCAAATAAATAAATAAATAAATAAATTAGTGATAAACTCGAACAACATTCCAAATTAAATAACATCAAACCAAATAAATCGCACTTACTTTTT
>BMAW01002571.1:29086-86303 GCA_019974015.1 Nephila pilipes | reverse complement strand
AATAATAACCATTAAATAATAGTAATTAAATAATAACCATTAAATAACAGCAGATCATTAAAACACTAACAATATTCCCAGAAATATAATATTTACGTCTCAACTGAAAAAATAATCTTCCAATTAAATTAGTAAATAAAGGAAAACTAGAAAAGGAAACATCATGGTAGGTTTCATTTAAGTTATATTTTCTGCTGAAATTAACTACATGTACTTTTGGAATAAACTCTTAAAAAGCAATTGTCTACAAATTATGAATCTATAAGTAGAGTTTTTGATATTTTTCATAGTTAAAAAGACATTTTATCGATTTTTATTTCTCAATCACCTTTCCCCCTAACCCTTCAAGTACATTAAAAGTGTTTTAAAACGTCTTCTGAGAAATATGATTTACTCTTGCTTCGAAAGTAGAAAAAGAACAAATTAATTAAAACTCATCTGAAATGTCTAAGAAACAACTGAAGATAACTTCATTCTAAATTAAATACAACAAGAATGCAATCACGCATTTTAGGGTAAAATATATACGACTTCATTTCCAACAACTCCGTTTAGTTATGACATATTCAATATACAAAAAAAGATGCTAACATTACTTCTCAGATAAATTAATTTAATTAAGCCACATAATAACACAAAAATGGAACACCCTATTTTGTCGAATAACACACTTTTATAATGCATTTCAAATGCTTCGCTAATCTTGTGAACTATCCTTTAAGGAAAGGATAGGTGATCATAGGATCTTTTGTCAGCTCTAAATACAAAACGATATTGGAAAGATGAGTCTCGGGTGAATTAGCCAATACAATTTACTGAACAAACTACACTCAGCTGCTTCTCAGACGAACTTAAGCTGCATTTTTAATAATTTTTATGACATCAGGGAATACGTAATGAGTAACATTTTCCGAGCAAGGGAGCAAATTAACACGCTAATGGGGTTGAAAAAGTAGCTTTAGTAAGTGATATTTTCCCAACAGATCAATGAAAATTGAATTGCTCTACTATTTTCAATTATAAGAAACTCTAGAAAAAAAAATACTTTTATTCAATTTTAAAAATACGCAGATGGGGTTGTAATGGAAATTCTATTGAATAGAAGAGTAAGGGATACTTTATTATTTGATGATTTTGTTACTTTAATAGCTTGAGAAGTTTTATAAAAGATATCATAAGAGTATTAATACATAACTGAGAATTCAAATTGAAATTAAGAGTACATGAACAAGGAACACTTTCTGAAAAAAAAAATTAATGAAAAAACACTATTAGTTCTTGTTTAATATTAATTACAACAATTATTGAAATTGAATTACTTTAAGTCTTCTATTATCCTTTTCGAGTTAATATATTTAACATTTTTCAAAAACTCTACATTTATTACAATAAGATTCCGGAAGAGGTTTTTTTCAGTCAAAAATTCACTTTGAAATTCCCACTGTAAGTCACCACATTTGAGAATCATATTTTTTGTGGAAGAATAAAATGAATCACACTAAGAGTTTGATTATTTTGTTAATTTCTTTAATAATTTTGCAAATGATAAAGCGTTTGGAATATCTTTTCGAGAATAAAAATATATTGTGAAGTCAACAGTTGATTTCTCCTCTTTAATGATTTAATTAAAAAACATCATTTTATATTTTAAATATAAGCAATATCGATTACAGACTTTATAAAAAGTTATTTTAGAAGTTAAGTAACCAGATACAACTGAAAAATAATGAAAAAAACTAACTCAAAATATCAGTATTTTTCAGCACATACTTGTGCATGATATTTTACCAGCATTTTACACATTACTTGTTGAAAATTTCAGTAAGACTAGGCTAAAAACAGAAATTTGAATAGCTTAAGTCATATGCGTTGTCAAAGAAGTCTAATCAATTAACGAAGACTCTAATCCCCATATCAGATACGAAACCGTATTAATTCGACTCATCTAATGAAAACATAAGATATAAGAGAAAAGAGCTGACACGAAGTTCTTTTTTAATTTAAAAAAATTGTAGAATGCCTAAAAATATTTTACGAAGGTGTTTTTCTAACACATAAATATTTTTCCTATTCTCAGAAAGTACTGGAGACGTTGATTTAGAAAAATAATAATTGTGTATGGATGATGAAAGAGTATTATGGATATAATATTATCCAGCTTTCTGTTTTGTTTTGCAATAAAAGTCATATTGCAGTTAATAAGTTATAAGCGATTTCACTTATGCTTTGTTCAGACGAATGTGATTAGAATTAAGTTAACAATAATGATTATATTTAATGTAAATTATACTTATGTATATAAAAAGAGACAAATTAATATAAACACTCATCTATTACCACGTTTCTTTACCTTTTCATGAATTTATTAATATAAATTCATGAAAAGAGTATGTCTTTTTGTCTTTATTGTTCTATCTACGTAATTTTTTATCCAAAAGCGTCTGCTGTATTATGCGCTCCAATACTATAGCTGTTCGATGAGCCAATGAGTGCCACCGATTTTGCTTCAACAAGCAGGATAGCTTTCGATGCTTTACCGTAGACGATGAAAAGACGTCTCATGCTGTGGCGTCAATTATTTCATTTATCACCTTTTCATAAGTACTTACAATGATAGCTTTCGAATACTCAATGAGCCTTGCAGTTTCGGAGTTGCTCGTACTGAACCGTTGAGTCATCACAATTTTACCTCTATCTAAGTCGCTTAGATAAGCAGCCTTCCGCATCATACTCACACTTAATCAACAGAATTTTGTCTCAGTATTCTCAAGATCCCTTAAATTCTAATCCCACCTCATGTATCATTCATTTCATCTGAGCGAGCCTATCAAAAATGATATAGGTGGTCATAATGATTTGGCCCTGCGATGTATGATGCTATTTCATTATTTTGATATACACGACATTTAAAGAAAAATACAAAGTAGTTTTATACTACATTCTGAAGAAGTAATAATTTTTAGAATGCTTATGGAAGTATTATGTAACTAGAAAGGAAATATAAATGTGAATTTGATTAAAAGTCAAACCATCAATACTCGAGGTAATCAGTGTTGCTTATTTACGAAGTTCACAAAAATAAATTTGATACTAAATATATGAAGCATTTAATTCAAATTGAGATTTTATTAAATTTATCATGTGAATGTTTAAATTAAAAATATCTAAAAGTTTATTTTTGGCATCGAATATAAATAAAAATTATACGTCAAAAATTATAATTTACATTTGTGAAAGTGGAGCTATATTTTAACATGATGTAAAAACGTAAAAACTCTGAAAATTGTATTTTTTTCAAAATGTGTATAAATTAAATAATTAAAATGTGTAAAACTATAAAGTTATAGCAACTGTCACTAAACCATCTTCTTTAGAGTGAAAAAATATGCAAATCTCTAAAGTTTCATGTTATTTTTTCTTCTTATTGGTGAATTGAAAAATATTACATTGCTATATTTTTCTAAACAGACAAAACACTTTAGCACCTCAACCCTTTGTATCATACAATTTTAATATATTTAGATTATCTGAAATAATTTCAAGTGCAACGAAATATCTTTCTCTTTCCAAATCTAACTTAATTATCCTTTCATGTAAGTTATTTATAAGCATTCAAAACGTTTTCATTCCCCTATTAATAAAATTATTCTATTATAAAGTCTCTAACTATTTCAATAAATTTTCAATCGCTCTAAAAAAATTATATACACATTTTTTTCAATAATGCAATTAGTTACAAACACACTCTCTAATTCATGTCAAAAAACTAAGGATGGTGAATATGTCAATTAGAATCTGTTATTAAAGTGTTTTATTCGAATACGGAAAATTAAATTTTGTCAAAGAATGAAAAGGAACCAAAGAATGTTTTATTCAGTAAATTTAATAAACAGTCTCAGAATGTTTATTAGGTTCCATATCATTAATAATAAATTCTGATTCTGGAGACGGGCAAATGACCACTGACCAGAAACCCTTTACCACGAGACAATCTAATAAAAAGATCAAAGGAAATACCAGGAATAGTTCTTTCGAACATCCCAAATATTTGCCTTACTGTTAAGCGTCAGCCTGCTCAAATACTGTCATTTCCCAGCTTAAAGGCTTTCGCACAAGGGATTCTATAGGAGAAGACATGGAGAAATGAGATCAAATTTGTCTTTTCTGAATACCTTTGCGAATATCACTCTCGATGACTTCTTTTGATTTTCTGCAACGCATACAGCTGATGAGAGACTTAAAATATTAAGAAAACACCGTTGAGATTTCCAGAAATAAGATAATAGTTGAATAAATAAAAATATGTCCTTAGAATCCTAGAAAATCATTCAAAACCATATTTTTATAACAAATACTATTCTTTTTGAAGAGTTCATAAGATGTATATGTGAGTCTGTGATTCAGCATGTGCTTTTATACGTAGTGTTACCCCATGCAAGAGAAACACTTGATTATTTGTCATTGACTGATTGTCAGTTAACATCGCATGTGGAAGCAACATGAGAGCTATTGGTGACGGATCTCATAGTTATGAGCCTCGGTCAAGTGACGAAGATGACACCTGAGCTAGTACCTACATCTCCATACTTCTCCACCATCCCAAAGGAAGCAGTTGAAGCATCAAAGATTTAATATAAATCAGCACCGCTTCACGGCGGAAGGACTCGAAACCACAACTAGGGGAAACAACACCAATCTCGAGTTCATGACTATGACCACAAGGCTACCGCGACTAATAAACTTGTTAGAGGTACATATAAATTCCTGATTCGGCAAGTGCTACTAAAAGCCGTTTGCCAGATACAAGGAAATAAAATTTCTTCCAAATGACGCTAGCTGATATAAATTAAGTTCATATACCATTGATAATTTGGGGGTCTTCTTACAGGACAGATTATATAGTAAAACTATACAACTTTCACGAAAATGTAAACCTTATGTGAAGGCTATCTTATTCGCGGAAATATATGGCATGTAATATTCTAACAGTGTTGAAGAATTATAGTATTTGTGGAGGGAGAATATTTTTACTAAAGGGCCAATTCTAATCTAAATCTAAGCGAAGAAGCATTTTAGGCAAATGCTTTCCTTATATATAAGTATTATTATTTTTTTCTCCAAAAGAAATTTAATGAAACCACTAAGATAAATTAAATATTGTTTATATGTTAAACACATATGATAAATAAATGTTAGCATATGGATTACAATACTGCTTTATAAATAAACAAAATATAAATTTTTAAGACGAATTCTTAAAAAGCCCTATTAGTTTATTGTGCAAACAATTACACTTATTCCTGGAGATTTATTTTTACAATTTAAACTTATTCTGACAGATTGTGAAGTCCAGAATAAAATCTAAAATGAGTTTGTCCTCAGAGGTTTGCTTCGTCTGAAATTGGCGAATCCCATTCTACACCCCCTTGCTCCGATTGCGAGTGGAAAATTGGCTCACAAAATCAGGAGGGAAACCCTCTTCTGAAGTCGGTTGTTCTAAGGAAATGGCTGCGTGGAGTTGTTGAATCGGAAATAAATTGTGTTGACATTCAACCGGTTTGTCGGTAAATCGATTTTCTCACTGCATCACTTCGAAAAGAAATCATTGTTACCATGATTTGTCAGTGGCTTAAGAATTGAATTTGTAAGTGTGGGACTCATTTTTGCATTTCTTGAAATAAAATTTGAGAGCTATATTTGTTACAGAATAAGCAGGAAACTTATTAAAAGCCTTTGAAAAGAAGTGATTGCTTCAAGTTAGAAATGCTGAAAGTTATGTAAAAACACTTATGTCTAATATTTATTTCCATATAACGGTATTTTTAAACGTATTTACGCATTTTTTTCAGTCCGGTTTCAATTGGCATATTTTGTTCCTTAGAAGCTTTTTGATGTATGATAGATATGGATTATTTCTATTCTTAAGTGTATTTTTCTTTAATAAAATCTTGATTTTTTTTACATTAAGTGCAGATTATTCTTACAGGTTGTTTACAACGAGGATACGGGTTGATACGGGCGAATACTTTTGAGAGAAATGTGTTGCTATATTGAGAATCGATTCTATAAAAGGAAAAATATATATAAGAAACGCGACAAATGCTCTAGCAAAAATACACTGCACATTTTGTAGTTTGCAATTTAATATAAATATTTGCTTGTATGGTAATTTTCGGAAGAAAAATTGTATGTTTGGTGGACATCATGTTCATTCCTATAGTTCATCAAAATGTTCTTACGTCGCATGTTAAATCACAGGAATGAGAAAATGGTCAATACCGTACAAACTCAAAGTTTTCATGCAATTTAAATGTAATTTTAAAATACTACTAATGCATCGATATTTGTCCTTTTGGAACCTCTAACGCTGAATTAATTATAAGGAATTAAATAAAAAGAAAATTTTAAATCACATCAATAAAATCTTATTTTCATAAAGCCTTAGTAACTTGAGGAGGTTACTTTTTGAGCATCTATGTAAAATTTTCTCATAAAGTTAAATATTTTAGCAGAAAAATTTCATAGGAATTAGGAAATAAAAATTATCATAAAATCAGTTTTGATTTTTAATTAGTAATATTCCTGAAATTATCTTCCAATTGATATATTACTTTTGAATGTATGAAATCATTGAATGGATTTCAAAAAATGTAAGCAAATTTTGAGCTTTATCAAGTCTCTCTCTTTTTTTTTAAAGATATCACTAATTTCATGTTATTTCTCAACAATTTTTAAGAAACTATTTTGATTTTGATTTTGTCATAACTGCAGCGTTTTATGGTTTCTTTATTTTTGTTCTTTCAGTTTAAGTTGGGTATAATATAAATATATATATCCTGTATTGTTCTTGTAGTGGTGTATTTTGCAAACTAAAACTGGTTAATTGTACTTTACATTAATAATTTCAACAATTTTGTTCCTATTCATCTTACATATGAAAACAATTGTAGCATTTTGTTATTATAAGAGGTGGCCAATCTTTAAAATTAATGTGTTCATTATTGTACTAGGGTGTTTTCAAAATGTACTTGAATTTGAAGACATATGACTTCGTTAAGGTAAATAGTAGTTACTATCGGGTGCTGCCATCTGTTAAACGGAGCCGAGACAAATTTGACTTTGATTCATAAGTTAGTGTTAATTTGATAGTCATTTGTCGTCACATCAAAATTTGATGCCTTCTGTTTTGAGTTGTCACCAGCAGTGCGACCTGGATTCATCAATATATACCGGAAATTAAGAAAAAATCAAAAAGTTGGATTGCGTCCCAGTGATTGAGCATCACAAAAGGCAAATATGGTCTCATCGACCATTAAAAATTATGAGGATGAATTTTCGATCTGCGAAAGGCATCTTCATAATAAAAACGATTAACTGAGACTCAGACAGCTGTTTCGTGAATCATTATGCATTTTCGCTGCTACGCGAGTACCATCTCGCAAATTTCTATGGTGTTAAGAATCTGTGGTCTACGTGGATGGTAATCACGTGGTCTGCGTGGGTGGAGCTAGCTGCCCCTCGTATGTCAAACCCACGTGGTATACCGATATATAAAGAAGTTAAATTAATTTTTGTTTTTCAGACAGACCAGAAGGGCTAGATGGACGCTAGCTTTTTAGGAGTCCTTTTTGGTGTTTTTTAAGCGATCGGCTGCTCTAGGTCTGCAGCAGATATATGTTTCCCGGAATTTGTCTTGTATAATTCAAATTTATTTTAATGAAAAATAAGCTGCAGAATTGTAATTGTTTGTTAAGTTTATCGTTGAAAATAAACAATGAAAAGACCATCAAGTGGTTTTTATTTATGGCACCAAAAACGGCTAGTAAATAATAAGGAATAGATAATCTAAGAGTTATTTATTTTTAAGTTCAAGTGTTTATTTTATTTTATATGGACTTATTGACGACGCATTGGAACACCAGACGGCATTGAGCGTGAGGAGCACTGTGTAAGCGCAGGACTGACTGAGAGGAATCAGTGTTTGGAGACCATAGAAAGAAGACTAGACACTACATAAGAGCAAAGGAGCTGAAACAGTAGAGTAAGGATGAACTGAGTGATCCCAGGAATAAAATTTGTTAAAGCGTAAGAGTACTAGAACTTTATTGTAGTATCTTCGTAATTAGAATGTATTTTTTTCATCTTCCTCATATTAAATGTCAATATTTGCAAATAATCACTTTTCTTTTATTAACCTTAGACACCAAACCAGCAACCCACCCAAAATGGGTGTTTGGTCCATGATGAACCTTTGAATTTCAATTTAAATTGAAATTTTAGTGGACTTAATTTTAGAAATTTTTTCTTCTGATTAGATCTCTAAAATAAATTATTGAATAGTGCGAATAATTTTATACTATGAAAGACATTGCACGTGTGTTTAATCTGAAATCATCTGGATTTAATGTACTGGAAACTGAAAACTTTTCTCATTTGAATTGAAAAGTTTTGACAACCGTACATTTTTAAGAAATCAAGAATGGATGATTTATTTGAACTATCAAATGAAATCTTTGATACCTCTAGAGATGGTTTAACTGTATTTCAATCAAGAAATAAAATAGAGAAATATAAATATTTTGAAGATGAAATGGAATTCATCATCGATGGTAAAAAATTTATGCTTAAGGAAAGGAAACATTAAGAAGAGATTGAGTTTAAGGCTATTGAAACAAATTTGGCTTCACAAGCACAGAAATTTCAGTTTGAAAAAGTAAAATTATTGCCGCTAGAATAACCACTGGAATTGGAAAAAAATATTAAATTAGCCCTTTCGTAAAGATGATTACATAGCTGACGATAGCTAACAAAACTACAAGAAACCTAGAAAATTTCACAAAAAGTATAAGGAATTGAACAATTCCAGTTCCGGAAAAAATCGGAGAACTTTAATTTATTCTTCCAAATTCTTGAAAGATCTTTCATGAAGCAAATTGTCCCGGTGAAATTGAAATCGGAAATTTTAATCTATATTTTGGTGTAACAAAACCACTAATTTATTGATCTACATACTTGATGAAGAATTAAAATGCTATGAAACTGTAAAAATATTTAATACTAAAGGAATAGGAACCTTCTGCTTTAAAATGCTTATTAAATTTTAGAAGCACATGACTTAAAAACAATTATTCCGATTTTCAATGAGCTTCGAAACTTTCCACAAATATTCACCTTTGTTGCCGAATACGCAAGGTTAACCATATTGGCGATGTTTGCAGACTATTAATTTCTGACAAATTCTTTCAAGCGTTAGACGAAGAAACTTCTACTTATATTAATGTTAAAACCAACGACAACTCAGGACTCAGAGAATTAGCGAAATAAATCGACAAATATTTTATAAACAAAGACAAATCCTTAAATTGAACTACTTCTAATTCTTAAGAAAATGTAACTTAATTACTCTAGTTTCCGAGAAACCAAAACATGTTCCACCTCGTTTTAAGCTATCGTTTTCTAGGAAAGACTTGACTCGGAAGATTAAAGATGTCATCTACGGCAATATCGTGGCCACCAAGTAATGACTCCGTTTTCCTTGGAAAGCGTAGCTTAAGCAGCATAACGATCAGTGCGATTTCTATGTGAAACATTTTTCGATTTTCCTATTGATATCTTGTGCGCGAATCACTCATCGAAATGTTTAAAGAGGCGAATCTGATAAAATGACAACCGACTTCACAAACGCTTTGTTTTCCTTTTCCGTTATAGCTCAAAATCGAGCACTGTCGTTTTGTATGCAAGGTGATTCTATGCCTCAAGCATCATCTTCTCTGCTATAATTTTTCAAGTTAACAAATAATTTCCATAACCAGTTGTTTCGTTATCTCACCCTTATTGTACAAATTTGATACTTTACAGAAAAGCACGAGCAATCATTCCCAAATGTATCGATACATCTAGATAGAAACAGTTTGGCAAAAATACCTTTAAGACAATATTCTATAATTTCAATAGTTCATGCCACGTTATTTAAAAGATTTCATACAAGCCAGATGTAGGTCAACATCTTATTGAATTCTTCATTTTGAAACGACGAAACTCTGGAATGAATAACCCAATTGTTCTGATATTTTAATCATTTCTTGTTTTATACATGTTTAACCCATCTTTCAATTTCAGTAACTCCATACTGATTTGAGGTTTAAGTTTTCCATGTATATATATATATATATATATATATATATATATGTTTGTGTGTGTGTCTGTGTGTGTGTGTGTAAGAGAGAGAGAGAGAGAGAGTGTAATGTTAGTTAAAAGATTATATGATATCTAAAATTCGACTTTTTAATTCTGGTTTAATTTATTTAAATAATTTAAATAAATTAATTTTATAGGTTATGATATACATAATTTCATTTAATTCACGCTTAAACATCTGTATTTAAATTTATTACGATAATTAAAGGTTTAAAATTAGTTTTAATATTTATGACTTTAGTTAACATATTAAAATATGAACTTTTATAAAATATTTGATAGTACTATATCTTTTTCAATAATTGATGGTCTCTTCAATAATAATTATCTTATACAAAACACCAATAAAATATAATAAATTTATATTATTTACGATACAGTACATTAATTTATAAAATGGTAATCGGAAAAGTTTGGGATTTCTTACTAATTTAAGCATACAAATATACATTCCCTTACATTTACTTTATACTTTACGTATTTACGGCTCTCAACTTGAAAAGAATATCCAATTTAAACTATATGAGAAGAGGACTAATTACATTAGTATTTTATTTATAAAGAATTGATAAAGGATGAAAAAGCGAGAAAGTAGAAAATAATACACTAAATCTAGACAAACCAGAGTCAGTTTATCATTTTTAAAGCTGCTATTATTGATAAAGTGTACATAACTTCTACTCGGCGCCTCAATTCAAATAATCTCTCTTGTTTTTATAATTCAGCAAAAATGCTTATAACTTTTAACTAAACGGGCTGGCTTATAAAATTCGCCATATACAGTAAATAGAATTCAATTGAACTTCGAAGGCTTCCCCAACAAACTGAATGCGCATATAAATTATCATTGAAATATCTTTGATACCGTCAAACTTGTCATTTCAGAGGCATTTATAAGTTGCTCTCAGCTGGCAAACTTTCGTGGGGCATAGAATGGTGAACAGTGTACGCCATGATTAAAGTTATGTAAGTATAATTTCACAGCCTAATGGAGATTATTGTGTTTGAAGAAATGTAATTTTTATTAAATTTTAAGTTTATATGAGCAGTTAAAGATATATTTTAAAATAAAATAGTAATTTTTTGCAATCGTGTATTCGTGAAAAACCCAAATTGTTTTACTGAAGATGAGATTCGAGCTGTGGTTCTGGGTGTATATGACGTTCTTGAGCATGAAGAAGTTAAAAATTGTTGGAACAACGAAAAAAATATAAAAGGTGCTATCATCAGGAGTTTTAGCAAAAACAGAGAAGTCGGTTTGTCTACTTTTAAATTAAAAAAAAAAAACATCTTGCATCATATCTGCTAAAAATAATAAAACATTTATAATTTTTCTACTGTGTTGAATGATTCTGTGATTAATCACGAAACTAAAAAGCTGGAGATTATTATGCACTACGATTCTAATAAAGGAGGGGTAGACACAATAGATAAAATTTTGCAGTATGTATTCTGTATCCGGGCAAACAAGGAAGTAGCCATCGACGCTATTTTTCTAATTGGTTAACATAGCTGGAATAAACAGCCAAATTTTGTATATAATGCCACTCACATTAATTACGCCTGAATATTTAGACGATATTTTAAAAAAATATATCTATGAATCGGATGAGGCCACACCTTACAACATGAGCAGAAATGCAGACAATACCCCCCAATATCAAACATTTTCTAAGCAGACACAAAATATCTCAAGAAAAGTGGCTAGAAGGTAAACCACCATCAAATACGAAGAAGATGTTTTTGTTAAGGAAGGTCAAAAAACAGAGTGAATGAATGATTTTGTAGCATGATCTAATAGATCAATGTGTGAAGTACATATAATTACAGTAATTATTTGAAGGGAGTGCAACAGAAACGTGGACATCCTGATGAATTTTGATGTGGTAAGTGTAGTATATTTTGCTTTGTATTTTTGCTGTTATTTAAAGAATTTTGATTAATTTTTATCAACAGTTTTGATTATTAAACTCTATAGTATGAATATTTGCTCTAATTTAATTTATTTCTGTGTGCTCTTTTGGTGGCGTACAAAATACGTCATGAATGTACTTAGAAAAAACATTAATTGCATGTAGTTAAAGAATAAAAAAAAAAAAACCTAGAAATTGTGGCTGTTTTTCAGTTATTTATTTACATACATATTGAATAATGAAAACGAGTTTGCTGAAAAAGGTAGAATCATTGGAAAAGAATGGAATCAAAAATGATGAAATAAAAAATGATTTGATACATAGAATAATGAATCTTACAAAATAAATTAATTAGTAAGGAACGAATAATTACTCACAAAAACTAAATGAATAAAATAAAAATATTTAATATATATAAATAAGCATATTAGATCTACAACATGAAATGTTTTCAAAATTTGAGGAAAATTTAGAAAGAGATTGTGTTCCATTTAGGTACACGATGAAGAATTTTAGAAATTCCCTGCAAAAAAAAAAAAAAAAAAATTGGAGCTACAGAAAAAGAATAAATATTGCAATATGTTTATTAGTCTCGATTGGACATTTAATTCAACGCATTAGATTTTATATGCATTAATTTTCAATGAGAAATACATGAGAAGAAGAAAAAAAAAACATTCACTCTTTTTCTACATCAGCAGCAACATTTATGGCATTTTTTTTAAAAAAAATATATATCTACCATAGTTGATACCTAATTAAGAAAAATATTTAACTGCAATTCAATACTGTATTCGCTCACAGCTTTTAAAAGACAAATATCAATTAGCATTAGCCTCTCTATGGACCTAAAGTACGAAGCGATATCGGTAAAGGAAATCCCATACGAATCCCCCTAATGAGAATTATTGAATAAAATAAACGTAATTGTATAAGGAATAACAGCTTCCTTATTGAACTAAGGTTCTGTTTTCGTTAACCTTTGAATATGTTTCCTATGAATAAGTCATTATTACAAATATCCGATGTGTAATGGGTAATTACCATGTTATTGAAAAGGACTAATGATGCAATAAAAGGGAATTATGACTTTTTAATCATTGGATTAAGAAAAGCTTAAATTTGCAATAATTATGAATAATCATGTTTGGAAATATAAGATAATGTGAATCACTTTTGAGAGAAGATAAAATAAATGTTTAGAAATAAATTAGAAGTGACATTTTTATATATAACTAAAAAAGAAATTAAAGATAATTCAATTTTAAACTATTTCTCAAACAATTTCACACACATACACAATTTTAATATATTCAATCATTTTTAGCGAACATTTAAAATAATTCATTGAATTATTTTGCATTGATCAAATATTACATCTTTTTGTTCATGATTATTATTTTGTCAAAAGAATAGTTTATATAATTATAAGAGAAAGGATTTTCCATCTTATTGCTTTAATATATATATATCTTGCTTCTATAGAGTTTCTATTATGGACTTAAAGTCTGCGAATATTTGATTTGTAAGCAAAGAAGAAATTTTAGATTTCAATACATTAATAATATCATTTGATGTTTCTGCCAATAAATCAATGTATTAAAATATATTACTGATATAATAATACTAAAGGTTAGTTATCAAATTAAACCCAAAAATTACACTTATTTAAATTATTAAAGAAAGGATATGAATTACAAAAAAACTTTTAGAAATAAAATATGTATAATTATTTCTTATGTATACGGTCCTGATGGTGGAAAGCATGCTTATTTCATTAAAATTTGTATATATCTGATGCAAGAAATAGAAATGATTATTTAAAGGAAAATAAAAATTTCAACATTCCATATAATTACTCAGCAAACTTTAGAGGATGAACACTGCAATCTTAATGTAATGAAGACATTTGAGTCACGTATATCATATGGATCGAACTTAGGTATATGATATAGTCAATTTTAAAATCAATCCACCTTATGTTTCCCATTTGGATATTAACGGCAACGTGAAATTCGAATTGGTATTAAATTTATGCAACATAACATTTTGTATAACGGGCTATTGTGAATGTATGCAACTTTTGGGGTCACATTTGTGTTGTGCAGAGTAAAATAATGTTCAACAAGTGTAAATATTATTTTTATACAAAATAATTATATTAATAAGACATATGATAAATTAATATTTTCAAGCAACTACTTGTTTTTGTCATCGGGAAAAAATAAATTAAAAAAGCGCGTTTCTGGCTATTATGAATATAAAATATTTCGAAACATTACATTTTCGGTTAAAACGTATTCCATTCCTTAAAAAAATTCTTTGTCAAGCTTACTTTTTTAGCAGAATAAGACTTTACTATTTAAAGCGGTGAAAACTTTAATTTCTTATTAGTAAGTATTAATTTAAAGAAACTTCGCTAGTAAATTGATAAGCACCACATAAAGCGATTTTACTTTTATTAAAAACTTAAAGAATCATTGATCTTTTTAAGAAGCAAGCGAGCTTGTAATTCATTACAAAATGAGAATTTTATTATTTGAGGCTCGCGAATCATTATTTTGATTCCTCAAAGTTTCAGAAAATGAATTCAGGCATTTGAGTACTAATTTATTTTAAAGAAAGGGCTTTCTAGTTTATCTGTTATCCTAGTTAAAGTGCGTGTTTACATGCCATGGTAAAAGCATGCGTGTTGATTTTATTTAAAGATGGTTCAAAAATCTTTGAGATTAATTATATCTAACCATTAGAGAATAACGAATTTGCATTTGTTTACTAACTTATTTACTTCTTCTTTTCATTCTTCGTTTACTCCTCTTATAACTTTCATGCACTTAGAATTTAGTTCTTGATTCTTAAAATAGTTTAGAAAATAAAATTAGTATGAAAAAGAAGTCTATTTCATCGGATTGATTTTACAAAGTATTCTATTCTTTTTTATTCAATTGATCTTTTCAATATATTTTCCTCTACAATAGGTTTTGCTTATATTTAAAAAAAAAATTATTTTATAAGATTCTATTATTAAAAATTTTACAACAACTTCATTTTACAAGTACTGTGAGTGATAAAAAAGAAATCAAATTTTCATGATAAGGCGTGGATAACTAACATGTAAATATTATAAGAATTTAAGGGAACGTCAAATTTGGAGTTTTTTTTTTTTTAAATAATTCGTAATAAGAATTTTAACTTCGAATTAATAAAGCAGCTATTAATGCGGATTTAAATGATTACAAGCTATGTACGAGTATACAGGATGTTTTATTCGGTTTATTAGTATGCGCGTGTATTCTACTAAAGCTACTTCGTGGAGAATTTTTGAGATTTGCTGCATTTTAAATGAAATTGAATTTAAAATAATTTCATGATTGTGGAAGGAGATTGAAGAATTGTGTACAAGTTCAATTATGGTCTGTTAACTTACCGTTGTTTAAAATTATAATGACAATATCTAATAGAAGTAGTATAACTTCTAATTAGATGCTTCAGGCCTATTAATCAAAAAGGAAATTTAATGAACTCTGTTTATTCTAAAATTAAAATTGCCAAGTAACAGAAAAAGAACGCGGAAATTATTTCTTTAATTTTTAATCAGAGAGATTAGTCATGATTTTTTTTTGATGAACATATTTATTGACATATAAACAGAAAATCTAAAACAAATTCACTTAGATAATATAGCACAATGGTTCTTTATTCAAGCAGCATTCACATGACCTACATCATCGCTTTTTCGCTTTCATCTACCAGGAGCCTATTGGGAGAAGCGGGAGATGCACCTGCGTTCGTAATCTTAATATAGCGTAACAAAAATAGTGCACTTGCTCAAAATCCAACAATTTCAATACAAATACTTTAAAATATATGCTTAGGAACCGATTTTCAATAATAAGTAAGCTTTGCTTTTCAAAAAGACTGCCTAGCTAATAAACATTTCACATATTTGTAGACTAGAAACAGTAAAATACATACAATATAGTAATTTATTGGAATATATTTAATATATAATTATAAACTTTGAAATATCATCAGGCATTTGAAAATTTCCCTTGTTTCAATTATTGAACATAAATGTAGAAACATACTGTGTATAATATGACTCGTAATCACACTTATTTCAATTTTATTGTTCATTACAACTTCAACTTTCATGAGAAATCAGGTTCTAAAGTTTAAAAGAATTATCTTTCAAATAATTTGCATTTAATATTTCCTAAAAAATTGATTAAACCAAAATTTTTATATCAAGAAAACGAACTTTCAAATACCTGTCTTTATCTTTCACCTCTTTTTACTCATTACAGAGTAATGAGTTACAGTAAATAAGTTGCTTTATTTAAACAAAATGTACCAGTTACATTTTCTCTGTATAATACTATTACTCAATATATATGCTAGAATTTACATCACATTGGTTTATGTGTATACTTAATTTTAATTTTAGCTATGAATTAAAAGAAAGTATACATAATCTATTAATTTCTATTTGATTTTTTTAAATACTCTGGTCTGGAATTTTAGATGATTTTCTAAAAAGATTAAATATCATTTCATTTTAGCTTAAAAATTCAATTACCGATGAAAATCTAATTGATTTTTTAGAAGTATTATTGCATATAAAAATATCCCTTTCTTTTATTTCTAAATAAATATTTGAGTATTTTACGATAAAAGGAAATTTGATTTTTCAAAAAATTAATTTTCCTAAATCAGATATTTTAAAAGGATTATTAAACAATGTAGGAAACATTTCTATAATAATTCTATTTATCCTTTTGTATGTGTAATTTTAAATTCAGAGAAGAGCATAATAAGAAATATGGAATAATTTTAAATTCAAATGTATACTAGATGTAATTATTACTTCTCATAAGCTAGACAATTTGCCCGGAAATATTGAAGCAAAATAACATACTCCTTGAATTTAGTTTCTCAAATAATCCAAACTAATTATGATTTCACATATCTAGTAATAACTGTACAAATGTTCTTAAAAAGCAGCTGCTATAAACTAAGTTTTATGTTTAAGAAATGCAAATTCAAAAAATATACGTTTTATTCAAATATAAATCATACTACTGTTACAAGAAATGAATAAGTAACAATTTCAAATCAAATCCCCTTATAGCATATATAAAATATTCTTTGCGTCAAAATCCTCTTACATCGAAAATATGTAATTACTTTAAGTTGCATCCTCATATCATGAGTCAGAAAAAAATATAAAGCATGGATGACATATTATCTTAAGCCTTCATGACTAACATTTATTGAAAACTCATAAATTCTCAAATAAAAAATTAGAAACATTTTTAGAATGAATATTTAAATGTTTCAAATATGTCACTGATGTCTCGAATTCTAAATGCAGATGAATTTCTAGTGAATTAATAAATTCCTATCAATCTATTAGAAGAAGTGGCAATAATAACGCCCTCCTCGAAAGATGGCCAAATGGTCAATGACCGGAACCTTCCTTCATGACCCAATCTAATAAAAGATCGAAGGAGTGACTGGAAACAGTTCTTTGACAAGAGCCAAATATTTGTCTTACTGTTAAGCGCCTGCCTGAACTAATACTGTTGTTACCCAGACTGGAAGGGTTTTGTCCAAAAGGTTCTTTTCTTTCATGACATGAAAGGTGGAACTCCAAATCCTCTCTGTATGCATGCTTCAGTAGATAGCACCTTTATTTGTATCGATAGATACCTTTATTTGTATCGATAGCATATACAATTTAAAGCTGTATAGATGAAAAAAAATCCATAGTATTCAGTACATAAGTATTTCGCAATTCAAATGTACATGAACAAGAGCAATCTTCAAGTACAATATAAAAATAACAAATGACTCAAATTTGCATTTTTTAGAAAAAACTTTTTTCATTCTTATATGACTCAATATTTTGAAACATTTCCTTAAGTTTTTCAGCTGAATATTATTAAATTAACATTCTATTAATGGAAGCAAAAATGGTTCGTTGACTAAAAATATATTTTTGACAAATATTATTTTCAACTTTAGTGACTGTCATTGTAGGCTTTTGGTATGATACTCCATTCTGTTCATATTTTGTGATTTATGTAAGATCAGCAATAAAGAAAAAGATATAGCGCCTTTTTGAATGCAAGCATTAAAGATTTTGAAAACAATTGATTACATAATACATTAAATTAAAATGTGTGGATGTTTCCATTCTCAAATAACGGATTGTAACATACTTTTTTAAGACAAAAGTACGCAAAATTATTCAAACGTAAGAAAATACGGTCGCGTAGGTTTTCTGAGACATGATTTAAAAGTTCTCAGAAAAATACAAAAATACGCACATTTATTTAGTACTATAAGTGTAAAGAGCTTTAGAACAATTTTGATATTCTTAAGAAAAAGGCGTTGATTAAAGTTTGGCTTTTGTACAAATGTTTATAAATAAACGACAAGAAAGAAGATTATATATTCTCCTCAGTATGGAATATAATCTCCCTTAAAGTGACAAATATCTTCTCATAATTAACATAAAAAAATTGAACAGTTTTACTTTAAGTAAGATACCATAAATTGAATTATGAAATGATAATTTGCTTCAGTTATTGTGCATTTTCCAGAAATTGGAAGAATATGAAAGAAAATTATTTCATAAGGGATTTGTATGTTTTATATAAATAAAATATGAGGACGAATCTTAAATATATTTTATGACAACAGTAGTCTCATGATTTGTTGTAATATCTTCCCCAAAAAAAGAAGTTTGAGTAAATCCTCCCCTCAAAATCAACTTTATAAGAATATAATAGTGCTTATGTCGATAACAGTTTTTATACATTAGACATTTTTTTCATAAATAGGGAAATAAATACTTCTATTTATTTTAGTGTATCTCCAGAAAAAAGTATTGGAATTATGTAGAGAATTATCTGCCAAATTTTATTGAGATGAAATCATATTTCCACCTTTCTCTAAATCTACATCATTCATAATGGTCTTGACACTTAATGACTCTCTTGAATTGAATACAACGATCCCACTGATGAAACAACATGATATAGAGTTACCTCATTGTAAATAAGAATTGCTTTGGTCGATCATTAGTAGATGTAACTTTCAAGAATAAAAAAAAATCTGATTAACTTTAACAAAGAGTTGGATTCAGTTAGCCATGATAATTAAAATACTATCAACATATACAATTCATGAGCAAATTTACATGTAAAAAAGGAAGGTTAATAAATAAACACTTCCTGTTGAAAAGTAATATAATAAGAAATAACTAAAGCTTTTACGATGATTATTGAAATATATGTAAAATCTGATTCCCCTTTCATAAAAAAGGCTTTGAAATATCCAGGAAGGATTCCTAAAGGAGTGTTTGATATGATTCAAAGTTTAAGTTTATTAACAAGGAAAGTGAAATTCATTTTATATTGACTGATTTTGCGGTTGACAAACTAAAAATTGTTTGAGTTTAAACAATTTTACTCAATTACTTATTTAAAAAGGTTTATTATTATAGCATTATTTGTTTTTATTTTCAAAAGATTTGATTCCAAGTAATAGCTTTCAAATTTACCCATAAATATTTGAGTTAAATAGGCAAATTGTACATAAATATTTAACAATAGTCCCTCTGATGAAATTTTAATATTTTTAATTACAATTTCATTACAAATTCATCCCAGAAATGACTAATGATTCTTCCCAGAAATGAAATAACACGCAAACATTGATACTACAAATATTAATATAATGTAAATATTTAACAATCGAACGCGCATGATTTGCTTCCGTTCTGCTGTGAAACAAATCAAATAAAGCGTGTTGATTCATTTATGTCTGAAAATGCCCGAAAGCAAAAGTAAATAATTTAACTGAAAACATATTAGATATTTTGAGCTAATGCGTTTCTTTTATTTTTAAGCAAATAGTAAAGGAATCTCAAAGACTTGTACTTCTCATGCTCGATACGTAGCAGAATAAATACGATATATTGAATGAAAATAACTTAAAAGAATATTGAAAATCTGAACTCTAAATGACTGTGGGGCGTAAAGTAAAATGAAATGTTAATTAGTCTTGAAGATATTTCTGTGAGCTTTAAGAAAATAATCGTCTTTCAAAAGCAGAAAACATTCTGAAATCAATAAATTGTTCGAAATGATTCGTGAAATGTTTTGGATGAGAAATAACTATCGTTGTTTTTCCGAATCCAGTTTTTTCTCCTGTGTTTTATAAAGAAATCAATAGTGAAATGTTTTCTTTTAATAATGCTAAAATATTTATTTTATCATTTAAAAGAACAAATGTTATCTAATAATATTATATAACTACTTGCTAATGACTAAAAATTAAAATATATATTAAAATTATTTCATTTATAAAATCTTACAGAAAAAATATTTTTGTTGTGATTGTTTCAAATAAATTGTGCTGTATTTTTAAGCAAATATTGAATTTATCATTTGACATTAATATCATATAATAGAGAAATTAAAAGTAAATGAAAAATTTATCAAAAATAATCTGAGTGTAGTATATAATAAATAGTGTTCGGATAGCAATTGCGTTAAAATTATTACATACAATTTGTATTACGAACAGAAAAAAACCAATAAAATAATTATACAGCGAGCGCACTGATGTCCCTTGCCATCCTCTTAACTTTGTAACAGCAGCTGCTTTATTCATAAAAATGGTGTCTAGGTACAGTAAAGTGCACATGCGCTACTGAATGAAACTACCTATGGAGCCACCTAGTGAGACACTGCACAGTTAGCATACTTATTTCGAAAACGAAACGAGATAGCGAAAAAAATTATTTACAAAGTTATAGAGCATCATGGATTTAGTTCAAAGACACCTTGCGGACATAAATGCGAAGAATAGTACGGTTAAAACGCGTATTTGTTTTTTGGTGATTTTCTACACTGTGGCGTGACAAAATGATCGGAGAAAGAAAAAAATAGTTATAACAATATACCTTTACTTGAGATGTTCAAACTTCTCACCGTCAAATACGATTCAAATTTAGATCCCTGCTTGAATGTCACATTGTACAAGTTAGAATATAGAGTATGACACGTTTGCACAAGCATCCGTTCTGAATCTTTTAAGGTAATGCAAGGATTAAGGCGGGGTCGCATACACCTTCTGTTTCCAGTATTCCCACAGGAAAAGAAGCATTAGAATCAAATCAGGAGAACATGGAGGCCACTCTTCAAAACCGCAATAAAAATTATTTGGTTTCCTAATTCCTTTTCCAGGTAATGTTTCACTGGAGATGTCTTTTGAAAAGGCACAATGTCACGTTAAAATCATAGATTCATAAAATTAAACAACAGCAGATTTACAAATTTGGATATTAAGCTCTACAGCAATTGTAAATATTTCAGGTAATGCAATCGTTAACGTGCCATTGTAAATATTAGGCCATTCAGCTTGTTATTGTAAATTGCTCTCCAAACGGTAATATCCAATCGCATTTGACGTCGAACGTCGGTAAAATATCTAAGATTTTCCAGTGCCCAATAATGAGTGATTTGCCTATTTTACATGACAATTCATGAATAGAATGCCTCATCCGTCCTTACAATATCTGCCAATAATGTTGGCGTTACCTGTATCTGATTCAGGAGAAAGTTACATCATGCATAGTGACGCTCAGCACCCCCTTCCAGTAAATTCTTTTGAGGCGTTGGTCGGTACGGACGAGCGCCTGTTTCATTTAGGATTTTCCAAACCTGACTTCTGGAGAGGCTACAGTTTTGACTGATCTCTCTCGTGCTGCACTTTGGACATGTGAGGGCGTATGCTACCTCATCCGATTAAACTTTCCTGCCGCCTTAGCTGGTTGGCCAGATCGAGCTCGACTAGTCACGCAGCCTGTCTCCCTTAAACGTTTTATAACAGTTAGGATAGCTTGATGAGAAAGATGCGAGCCTGCAGGGAAATATTGCTGGTACAACCTTGCAGCTGATCATGCCTTGCGTCTACATTCATGATACAATATAATCATCTCATAATACTCAGCTTTTAAAAATCGATTTATGAAAATAGGCATAAACATACAGCACCTTCAAGAAGATACCTCTTTTATAGCTGCTTCAGAACATTTGTGACGATTCTTACGGGTTTGCAAACTGAAAATATTTCGAACACCAAGCTCTAGTTGAGTTGAGTTGATGCGACACTATTTTCCAAGATCTACGTATTATCCACTCTGTTTATAAAGACAATTAGAACAAGGCTGCAACCCTCGGTTTTTGGCCAGTGTTCCTTTTGATTGGGGATCACTAGAGATATCACTGTGAAACATTGCGGAGTAGCGTTTTGTCCGAAAGATAATCGTGTCTCCTTCCACTCAAGTTTCTTTTGGACACATTGTAGGAAATCACGAAAAAACAAATGCTCGTTTTATCCTTTCTATTCTTCGCGTTAATGTCCTCAAAGGGGTATTTTAAATCGATGATGCTCTACAACTTTGTTTATCACTCTTTTACCCTAACTAGTTCTATTTTCAAGAAAATAATGCGAATTCCGCAGTGTCTTACCAGTTGGCCCCGTATGTGGTTTTATTCAGTACCGTATGATTACTTTACTATACCTAGACTTTTATGAATATAGCAGCAGCTATTTCGAAGTTATTAGGGTGGCAAGGGATGGGTATGTGATTGCACATATATATATATATGAAACCAATTCTTATGAAATTTGAGATTAATCTTGTTAATTGAACTACAGAACACTACATATAATCATTTTTTAAGTAAATAGAAAAATACATAAAAAATTTTTTATATGTCCAATTAAATGGTCATTGGATCTTCGTCTTGTATAAACACATTTTACTTATAAACCAAAAACCAACATAAATACTTATTTTATATAACATAAATACAAGGTATAAGTTTGTTTAAGAGCTTAAGAATGAAAAAAAATTATAATTTACAAAAATGTTACATTTTTTGGAAATCTTATTTCACATACAATTTAAATGATTTAAATGATAAATTTAAATGATTTTAGTTATTTGTATAAAAATATATCGATAAAATCTATAAATGTACTTCTGAAGAACAATTATTTTGCGCAGTCAAATATAAATACATACTGCATTTCATTTACATTAATTTAGTCTTTTTTTTTATATAATTAACATTCTTGCACCTTACAGAATTCTTAATGTCCATTAATTTTAGAAGATATATCATTTTTTTTTTTACTATGACAAGTGTATTCCATAAAGTGATTAATAGTCAGGCTAAATTATTGATAGAAATAACTGATTATTACGAATAGATACTTACATAAACAATTTTAGAACTAAAAAAAAAAAAAACCTTACATTTTTTTAGAATACATTAAAAGTTAAAAAAACAAACAAAATAAAAACTTTTAAATAGCAAAAACCTACAAAATTGAAAAGAAAATTACGGAACAATACAATTAGGATTTAGAAAAGTATCTGAAAGAAAAACAGACAAATGCATTGTGAAGATATTATTTATATCATGAATAAGTGCATTCCAAAAGGCAGGAAAAACAATGAAAACAAAGAAGAGAAAAACGGTACATAAACTAAATAAAACATATGAATTTAAGCAAAACAAAATGCAAAGTAACCCTATTGCGATCAAAGAAATCAAGTATAAAATAATATTAAGACGTTTACCAAAACTGTATCCAGAGAAAACAGAAAAATAACAATTAAAAAATATTCAATTAGATTAAAAAAGGACTAAAACACTTACAGGAGGCAAATTGCTTGGAAAACACAAACCACAAAACAAAAACTAACAGAACAATATTTTCCCGCTTTTGTTAGGATCGGAAATAATAGCAATGCCTTTTATTAGACGGGTAGGGTACTAATTCAGAAAATATTTAAGTCTTAAAAAATAAAAGTAAAATTGAGAAAGCGAAAAAGTAAAAGAACATTTAAGAAATAAAAATATAAAAAAGAAGAAAATCAAATTAAAAAAAAATTAAATACAAAATATATGACTTTTTAATAGAAATACAACAAATAACTAAAATTATTATATATTAAACTACTCTCAATAAAATTTAATGGAAGTTCTGTTCGCTAACAAATTTTCTTAAACTTATCTAGGTTTATTTAAATATCCTGAATCTTAGTCACAAGTCTAATACTAAGCAATATTTCATGATAAATTAGATTTCTGTAAAGGTTATATGTTTCCTTTTTCATCATTTACATCTTAATGAACACCCAAATAAGTGTATTGCCAAAGAAGAGAAAATCTCTTCTTTTACATAAATTTTTTTTTAATTTTTTTTTAGAAATAAATCTAAATATTTCGCATCATTTATATTACAATTCATTAAAATAAGTTTAAACACTCTGGAAGAAATATATAAAAGGTTTAAGATCTTACATAAATAATTTCAAAGAAAATAACATCATCAGTATTTCTAAACATTTTAAATTTAAAATAATCATTCTCACACGCACATACACCCCCCACACAAACACACACACACACTTGCATTGCTACTTTGCCACACACAAACACATAGCTAACACACACCACTTTGCACACACATACACACACACACACACACACACATATATATATATATATATATATATATATATATAAATTATTATTAAATTACTTTTATTTAATATCAATGAGTGCAAATTTTAACTTCTTCTGTTATTGCAAATTGATCTAGTTAGTATAAAATAAAAATAAAAACTTTAAATGAGATCGAGACCTTTTATTTAACTTGTATCGATATACAATTATATTTCTAGTTAATTTCACCTTAAAACTTCAGCCGATAAATTATATCTTTAAACTATAAATTAAATCTGCTCGGTTATTACATTTCATGTAAAATACATTTTTCAGTACACCTTAAATAATGGTAACAATATATTAAATTGTATCTTACAACTGTACAATATTAAATCAAACGGCAATTCTATAAAGTTGTTAGCATATTTCTAAGCCATTTTACATAATACATAAGAAATTTAAAAAATTTGTAAATATTATACATGGAACCTTATTAAAGCTTTAAATAGTTAGATCTAGCAAGCATTTTCATATGAAAAGGAATTTTTATTACACTCTATTCTTCCCACCCGTCCATAAAAAGTGATGTGTAAGAATCAATTCAATACAGTATCAATTTTTAAAATAATATAGGAAACTATTATACATCATTCAACTGAAAAATTATAAATTTACAATCTCTTTCGAATGAGAGATTTAGAAGAAAAATGTTTTTAATTACATTGTGATAAAAATAAGCATTTTTTGTTAATGTTACATATAATAACTTCTGATTAAGTTTAATATGTATAAGGTTGAGTACATTTTCTAATTCCATATTATACTTTAAGATTATTAGATATATTATCAAATAAATACATATAGAATGTAATGTTTTCTCGATACTATATTTATATAAATTTGAATACTCGAGATATAGTTATACACAAATTATATTCTCACTAAAGTTCAGAGTGTAACATTTTATTAAGAAGGATGCATTACAAACTAACATTAATTACTTTTTACATATCTCTCTGGAACTATTTATTTTAAATAATAGGTATTACAACTAGAAAAAAAGAATCATATATATATATATATATATATATATATATATATACTTATACACATGTGTTTTCTGGGGGTATAGAAACCCCTGTGTAAAAATAATTTAAGGGGTGACAAAAAACATTTAAACAAGCAATTTGTACCATACAACGCATAAGCGGCGAGCAAAAGGTAGATCTCTAGAAGACGCTGTAATGGACAGCATAATGCGCGAATTTTCTTACACGCCGTCATTTCGAACGTGGATTTCAGGATGCATGGTGACCTACAGTAATAAGAAAAAGGTAATATTCCAGGTTTAAAAAAATTAATAATTTCGTGCTTAGAAATTAAAATTATATTTTATGATTTCATATACTTAAAGAACAAGTTTCTTTGTAAACAAATTGATGAATAAAATTTAATTCGTTATTTTGAAAAGGAGTATCTGTCCTTTTTTATATATTTTAAAGAAAAAGGAGAAAAAAAAATCTTAGTATTTTTATAATTCTTATGTAAGTTGTTTTCCTTAAATAAAGGATATTATACATGATATAAAAATGCCTATATCATTATTTACGGTCCTACATCATGCTAATGAGTAATTTTCTTTTACTGTGAAAAAATCAGTAGTCAAAATGTCAAATAAGTTGTCAAATGAATGGGCTTGTGAATAACACAGTCCACTTTCACCTACAAAGACATATATTTCTGCAAAATCCATCATAGAAAAGAAATATGATTACAAAAACTTTACTGCATTAAGATGGGCAAAATAAGTAAGATAAAGATTTCACCCATTGTAGTTATGGGTTACTTACTTATGAACAACTGGTATGTACAAGTAGAACTTCCTTATGCCCTGTCCTGGAAATCCTAAATTTATTTCTAGAATTAGAATGAATAGCTGGGAGCCATTTATTTCTAGAATTAGAATGAATAGCTGGGAGCCATCTTTTTCTAGTTTCTTCAATAATAGAAATAATTTCTCTAATACACTGTTGATATAAAACTTGAGTATCGAAATGAAGTTCATAATAGTCATTCACTATAAAATAATCTTTTTTCTACTCTTGAGAAATAGCCTTTCCGTAACTTTTATGGGTAAGAACTTTGTTTTTGAAGATAGATATCAAATTTTAAAATAAGAACATATCGATATAGGACATTTCTCAGATGGTAAAGTTAAAACTCGACTTGATACGTAACAGTGAAAGCATGAGATGTAGAAAACACATTCGCTTTGGTAGAAATGAGAATCGGCTCTAAGAGATGACCCGTTTAAAAATTAATTTTAGAATGAGATCAAATTAGACGCCTTTTGCCTGATAAATTTCGGCTCGCTTTATGATTCATATATGGATATAGTGTCGATTCATATACGAGTGGATATAGTTACTTGATACGAGTTCTTTTTTTTAAAATTAAATCGGTCAGTTTAAAAGGATGGCATCCTCAATTTTTTTCATAAATTTAATTTTTAGGGGTTTCGTAGTACTGTAACATCTAAGGGGTCATTTCTCGCAGCATTTTTCCTATCTCCTTAATGTTAAAAATGACCAAATTTAAGGAAATGTTTTAAAACAATTGACTGTTTGTAGAGTTACCAGTTTCTTTGTGTTCATTTATTGTATTATAATTATTATTTTAATGAGATTTTTTTTGAAATTTCAATTAGTATTTTCTTAAAAAAATTATTATGTGGAGTAACGTAAATAGTTAAAAAAAACATAGAAAGTTTGTGTGCATTTCAACCTCTAAAATAATTTTGAATAGTTTTTTTGACACGATCTGTCATTACATTATTACTTTATGTTCTACTAATACATGCATCAAGTTTTAAAGCTATAAGATAAATAGTTTTTTAAAAATGTTCCTTTTGTGTTGAAATTTACACTTTTGAGAAAATGCAATTTAAAGTAAAAACTTACCATTTACTAATGCATACCTGCCCCATAGATAGGATTCCTTGAGTCATCTGCTATATAATTTACTTATCTCCATTTTAATAATCTTTTTTTTTAATTCTAGCTTCTTTGGTTCTTTGTAAATTTGCCTTTACTGCATTCCATATTCGAACACGATCTGCTTCTTTTAATGCTCGACATGTATAACATCCAGATAGAACATTTAATAAATTTAAAACTTTGAATTTTGTAATGAATCCTTGATAAAATTGAGATATTGCTTCATACACTCCAGTTTGTAAAGTTCCTAAATGTACTTATATATTTTTAGAAGTTATGGATCAGATGACACTATTTAAACTTTCATTACACTTTTAAGTTTCTCCATGTAGGCATCTAGAGAGTAATTCAGGACTTTGACAGATCTCTCTATATTTTTTCAATACAATTCATAACAACAACATGTAAATTATGTTTATATTGTCCTCCTTTAATTATTGCTTTATTATAATCATAACATGAGTCGTCACCTGTGACGCAAAGGCCCTGTTGTGGATCTGAATCTGTTGAAAGCTAATGAAAAAAAAATTGTCCATACAGATTTCTTCATGGATGGCAAGTTTCCTGATTTGTTTCTTATGATGATCAAACGGTAGTATCTTTGCAGTTTGAATATTTCAACGTCTGTCATTCTACTACGGCCAACTGCAGACTTTATGTCTTCAAGCTTTGTTCCTTTCTATTTAAGTTTCGCCGCTCGTAATCGTGTCCCTATCCTCATCTCAATGTAACCAACGCATTCCCTTTTTTCAATATTAACTCTTTTGTAAGGCTTGGAATCTACAATTGCTTTGTATGCCTTACAGTCACCATCTCCCAGGTACTGAGTATATCGCAGCTTGTGCAATGACTCTGAGCAATTGAAGATTCGTAGTGTGCCTTCAGCTTCCATTCCTTCACTATTTCCAAAGTAATTTCAGGAAGGCTTCCCCCTGTCCCTTCTCCATTCTTCAAATTAGACGAACGTATGGAAAATACTTCGGCATCAATAACTTTTCCAGTTTCGACACTAACTGCAGTCAAGACACCATTTAGCAAAACATGCCCTCTCTTTTGCCAGGTGCCCTCAATAGCCACGGGTACATTAGGGCTTCCATCATTATTAGGTATTTCTTTAACAGTTATTGTCATAGACGCCTTTACGACATCCTCTATCACTCACTTAATGCGGGTGTTAACTCATAAAAAGCGCTTAGTTGGGGGAGGTAAATTCATCATTCCACGAAACACTTTCGCATATATACACATACGATATGTAAACAATCCTTTATTACTATTCACTACAATTTTTTCCTCAACAAGTTTCTGATCGAAATAAATTGTTTTCATAAATTTAAAGTCATTTGATAAGGCTGGAAAGCAGTATGTGTATCAAAGGTTCAAATAGATATGCAACCAGGTGTTTTCGGTCTTAACAAATGCAAACAACTTTTTAAAACAATATTTAAAATACTTCTAATTTAGCTAGAACAAAAATTTTAATTGCATTGGCGGCAGAACGATTTACAGTTTCTATTTTAAAAAAATTGAGAAATCTATTTCTTTGACCGATTTGCGTGAGGTGACCCCCTTAAGAGTTACACCTATTTAAAATTAAACATTATAATTTTTTGAAAAAGTAACGAAAAGGTTCCCCTCTCCTTTAAATATTTTTATGCCTTTCCATTTTATGAATACAAAGATAAAAATTATATAATCTGCTTATTGGTCTACAGTTATCGAAATTCTCAAATCTATCACATACATTAATATTTTTTAAGGATAGCTTTTTATGTAATTCCATTTCAAGAATACAAATAAAAAGGATGTAATATAAACGGAAAATACATTCTATAGCAACAACAACAAAAAATGATGCACCAAGAAGGAGTAGCAAGATTTTTATGAAATTTCGTATGAAAAACATATGGACCGAACATACAAATGATTAAAATTGGTGTCCAGTGAATGAATAGCGGGAGCTACAGCGCATCGGAATTGTTCACTCAGCAGGTGCATATAAGAAACAATTCTCAATCTGAAGGTCAAATTTTCTGGTGCATTGCGATTTAGGATACCTTGCAACGACTGAAAAAAAATTTCTCTACAGGATTTGAGTTCATTACTAGCAACTGTCAGAGTTTGAAATAGGTCGTATCACTGGATTGAAAGAGGCAGGTTGGGCAAATTGGAGAATCGGTCGTCGGCGATTGAAAGATGTTGGCAAGAATGGGTGGATAGTGGCAGATTTAAGCGTTATGATGATAACGGTCGAACTAGGACCACAGCAGATCGGGAGGACAGAATGATTGTCAGATCATCTGTTAAAGCTCCTGATTCAATCTTATCAACCATCAGATCAGCAGCCCGCACACGAGTCTCCAACATGATCATTCACTGACGGCTGATATAGCGAAACCTATGCTCCTACCGACCACTAAGCCAAATGCCACTCACGCCGGCACACTGTAGAGCCAGATTACAGTGGTGTTTGGCTCGATCAGGTTAGAATGATGCTGACTGGGGACGCATAGGTTTTAGAGACGAATCCCGCTTCAAACTGTATCTTGATGGTAATCGAAGTGTCTTGAGACGCACAGGGAAGCGTGCCGATCATATTTTCACTATTGCATGCCACACAGACCCTCAATTAGAAGTAATAGTCTGGAGTGCCATTTCCCTTGATAGTCGGATCCTTTTGATCGTCATTAGAGGCACATTTTAGCAAATCAGTTCGTTGACGACATTTTGAGACCAGTTTTGATACCGTTTCTTTTGCAATACCATTTTCCTTATTTTTCAGCAAGATAATGCCATACCACATACGGCACGTGATGCTATGAACTGTCTTACCGATTGTCGAACACTTCCTTTGCCTGCCAGATCTCTATGAGTTCGAGTACGTCTGGGATATGATGAGAAGACGACTGCCTCTGCCGGGGAATATTGAGACCTACCCCGGCAATTGGAGCCAATGTGGCAAGAAATACCACAAGAGGCCATCAGGGAGCTTTATCACTCTATACCACATCGTGTGGTATCTTGCATCCTGTTTAAAGGTGGAGCAACAACATACTGAGCTCGATACTTTATAACTGTGTTACTCTGAAACAAATCATTCAATTTTTCTGAATTTTTAATCATTTTCTGAATTTCTACATAATTTTCTTATCCACCAATTTTTGTCTCCATCAGACATCTCCGTCTCAGTGCGTCGTTTTTTTTTTTTTTTTGTTATAGAGTGTAGGTCAATATGTAAAGACTTATTTATCTCATAGATTTATTCTAATTAATTATAAATTTTAAGTAATTTTTAAACTGTGCTCTATCAATTATTGCTTCAATTGATTGAAATTCAAATTGATTCAATTTAGCTGATCTAAAACGAAATGTTTACGTTCATTTCTGTTTTATTTTATTCATTCGTGGGGGTCTCTAATCAGGAGGCGTTTACTGATCTCCTCTTGTGAAACTAGAGACATGGGTAAAGCGTTAATAAAACATCAGTAAAAAATGAGTTTCTTAAACATAGGTTTTCTTTCAAACTTCACACTTTGCGTAATATAATTTTTTTACCCTATTTTTTAAGTAATATTCACCTTCCAGAAACATTCGTCTCTCTTGAAGAAGGGGAGCACTGTTTCGAACATGAGTTAATGTTTCCTTGCAACGCTTCTCCAATAAAGGAAAAGATGGATTTACAAAGATATCGACAGTTAAGTCAAAAGAGTCGGTGATGGATTTGCCGTTTTGAGAAATATAGCTTAAAATTCATTTCTTTAAGCAATTAGTTTTGATGAATGAATTTTTGTGATTTTAAATTAAATTATAGTATTCTCATCCAAAGCAATCGTGTTTTAAAAAATTAAACTCAATTGTGCGCTTTAAAATGTGAGAACAAACCTCTTAAAGTTTTGACCCAGACATATAATGTGAGTAGAAGAAAACCCATTAAAAATTAATAAAACATATTTTAATATTTTTATTAAAATCTTTACGATTTGAGTTTTTTACGATAAAATTAATCGGTAATCTAATGCTGAACATCGCATTTGTATCACAATATATTAGTCAACGCGTTAAAAGGTGAGCAGAAGCCCATAAACCTGACGTCTTTGTATCTTCGTGCGTAACAGTTCTTATGAAGCATTGTTTTGGCCTATACCTTCCCCAGAAGTTAAAATAAAAATAGTTGACAATTATTGCTTTATATTTACTTCTAGCTATTATGAACTTTTTTGTGATGATCAAGCACACCATCGGCTACTTATGGGAAAAAGAGGAGAGTAAGAATGCCAGAGGCTGAGTTGCAATGCTGAATATAAAAAGGTAGTTCAAGAAGTGTTTGGATTTGAAGACAGATGGTATCACTAAAGTGAGTTAGTTTTTGACGATTAGCTGCTGCTAAGAATCCAACGGAGCCAAAACAAATTTGACGTTGATTAATAAGTTAGTATTGATTTGGTAGTCATTTGCTGCCAATCCAAAATTTGATTGTTGCCGTTACGAATTGTCGATGTAATTTTTCGTCTAGTAGTTTACGTACATGATAAATGGATTCATAATTATACTCGAAAATCAAATAAGATTCAAAACGTTGAGTTTCTTCCGATGAATCGTTTCCAAAGAAAGCGAGAATGATCTCATCGAAAGAAAAAATATGACGAAGAATTTTTGAGGAGCGAAATGTGTAATGACTTCGATAACGAATAAGTGAGACTTCAACACCTGTCATTATGTTTACTAAAATAAACAATTTTTTTATGCTACTAGTACCATCTCTTGGATTTCCTTAGGAATTATTAAGCAACGCTCGTATATATAAAACACAATTTAAAAAACTTTAAACTTGATAGCAAAAAAATCTGCTTTAATCAGAAATAATCCAACGTCAATGAAGTCGAGGAAATGTTCAGAAGTTATCAGTCCGATATTCAATATGCTGGCACATATACATTTATATAGATTTTTTTAGCCAGCATATATACATTTGTAAATATGCTGGCTAAAATTAACCAAAACATAATGATAATATAATTAATTTTATGTGTAGATTAAATAAATAATAAATGTTAAAAATTTCATTAAAAGGTGATTTTTGTATAAGAACGTTTATACAAGACGCATTTTTGTTGTAGAAATTCTGCTTGCTAGATTAATTTTACTCCGAAATACACTTTTCAATACATTTCAAAAAAAATTCTCAATGTGTATTTCTGAATTTTTCACAGCGTATAAGTGTGCTACATTCAATAAGTATCTCAAACAGGAGAATAAAATATTTTATACTACTTAATTTTGAGGAATGCCAAATTAGAAGTTCTCTTAATACTCAGTAGATCAATTTTCCATTTGTATTTTATATGTTTTAATTTTATTGAACTATTTTTCTAAAATTAAATAAGATTAAGAAAATATATAAAGATAAATATTTATTATAATGCAACTTATTAAAATTGTATTTGCTATGCATGTACGAGTAATTACGAGAACAAATTTCACATCACACCAAAGAAAGCATATAGCACATTATAGAAAGCAGTATATAAAAATAACTCTCTAAATCAAAAATAAACATTACATAATTCTTGCACTTTATTTGGTTCATACAATATTTTCTTGCAGTTATATTTGTAAAGCCGCATAACATAAGGCTGATTGAACAAATACATTCGGGAATAAAATTGCAAATATTACGAAATAAATATTGACCTAGGTATTAAATCTGGATTATCATTTAATTAAATTAATTCAAAGAATATTTTATCCCAAATATCATGCGGTAATATTTTGTTTAAGTAAGAGATATTTGCTTTAGAATGAAACCTTTCCTTGCTACTTAAATCTACATCAATATTTGATAAAAATTTAATTAATTTGTAACATAAACTAAAGCAAATACTTATGATTAAATATTTATAATTCTTTACTTTTTAAAGAACTCGGTTCCAAAATAATAGTATAGTTAAAAATACTATCTTTTTAGTAAAAAATATTGTATGACATAAATGTACTTAAATACATTTCATAAAAACAACTCACTTTACGCTCTTTTAATTTCACTAAAATTATGCATATTTCATAGCAAGAATTCAATATGTTATCTTTAGATTAGTGTATCATACTGAAGCTTTAAGTAATAATTCATTAATGAAAACTTTAATTACTTGTTTAATTGTTTATTTATGCTACTTTACATACAGTAGAAACAGAAATGACATTAAAAATGACATCATAATTCAAGAAGTAGAACAGAATTCTTTTTCAAGATTTAAATGTCTTCAAAACGATATTTTATTCTTGATTTGAAAAAAAAAATTTGAAATTATAAAAATTATTTGAATTTACTATATAATTTTAAACATATTTCTTTCATGGAATTCTGAAATAAAGAAAACCGTTTGAATGTCATTTTAACCCAATCATTTATTTAAAATTATGACTTTTGTAATTAAATATTTACATAAATTTTAGGGAAAAGTCAGAGAAATGTTAATCACAGCTTTAAAATTCTTAACCATATGATTCCTTTTTGTTTTAAATAAAACTTAACCAAGTATGTCTCCAATTTCTTCGAAACTTCTACTTAGGGTAATAGTATATTTATCTCAATGTTTTCTAGTTACTTTAATTAACTTTAATTTGCAATGAAGTTAACACAAGCGGTGCTTTTACCTGCATTGAAAATAATTTTTACCATTAATTAACAATACACAGTTACATAACTTATATATATATACTTCAAAAATTTTAATCATCAATCAAAATTATTGTAAACGAATAATAAATTAAACATAATGTTCAAATATTACTATGGCCTTAATGAAGTAAAGTACCCTACATAAAAAAATTAAGCAGGTAGACAAACAAATTAAAAAAAAAATTATAATGTAATTAAAAATTCTATTTATGTCATTGGACAGAAAAATCCGGGGTGAAACTAATTTCAAAGAATTCAAACCTTCCCACTCTACAAATTAATATATAACAGATTTCTAAAAAATTATAAAATTCAATAAATAAAGATACAATTTTCAAAAGAAGAATTTTAAAACCAAAAATTAAATAGAAAGTTAAATGTTCCAAAAAATCATAAATATATTTTAATTAACTATTAAAATTAAAATATACACCTTCAATATTCAAGAAACACTAATTATAATATGTAATTTAATTCTTACCTTCATCATTCATTCCATTTTTATTCTGTTGTATTGATGGGTACCTGTGAAACATTGTTTAACCATCTGATCTGTGAGAAACCAGATTCAGAATTTATAAATGTTGAATATCATTTTTTTATGATTTTTCGTTTCTATGTCTTAATTGTTTTTACAGCTTTGGTTTGCACACTTTATTTACTTGAACTTAATCTTATTAGCACTATTTTCTTGTTTAGTATTTTTTGTGCTATTGAACTTTTTTCTTAATTGTTTTTTTTTATTCTAAGTATTCGGTAACTAAAATTTTATTATTTCGTCATACCTTTTCTGTAATCTAAGAAAAATATTTCTAAGTTTTCATTGTACTGTTAAAACTGTTCCTTTGCTTCAATTCTTGCTTTACAATATTCGTTGATTACTTCCTTTTACCTTTATATGACTTAAATACTAGTTTCATTACACACACACACACATATATATATTTCATAAAGTAACTAGTATTACATTTATTTTTCATACCAAGCTCGCAAGCACTGTCATGCCCACTCCAACAATTTCTCTTTTCGCAATAATCAGAGTATGATTTATTTTTAATTTTAATTTCTTCTTATTATTAAATGTTCTGCATTATTTGTGTTTGTTCTAATGTGAATCAATACAACGCTTAAAACCGAATTTCGTTTAGAAACTAAATTTAATGGAGATGTGTAAATTAAATGTTTTGTTAAAAATTTAAGTTAAGGGAGAGAGAGAAAATATTTGTTAAATTATTATTATAACTCAAAATTGACAAATTTTTGACTTTGCAAATTTAGAAAAAAAAAGTACTTCATAAATTATTATATTCTTAACTTATTATAGGAATGTTTCACGTTTACTTTTATTTTGGTTGCTTCATTTAGCATACTTTCATTTTTCTATCGATTTTACTTTATATTGGGCTTATTGGCATGTTTTGATATTTTTTGCATAAATATACTATAAATGGAAGTGATTGAAACAGTAGAGTGGTTAGAAGTAAAATTTAAGCCATTATTTGCACTTAATCATATAGCTACAATAATGCGGATATTCATTATAATTCAAAAGAAGATTTAATTTGAAATTTAATTAATTTTAACTTGTGGGGAGCAGTTCCCTAACTTGATTAGTTTCCAAATTAAAATTTATAATTTCTCTTAGATTCAAATGATTTATTAAATATTCTCTGCTACACCTACTTAGTTCATTAATTTTATAATATTTTTCAAAAAGATAATTTTGTAAATTATTTAGCTAAATCAACAAAACCTTTGAGCTGCTCAGAAATATCAAGAATATTATTTACTATTGTTTATAGCACATATTTTAACAAAATATCTTGAATCTGTACAACCTGAATACCCATGATATAGTAAGAAACACTAAAATGAGAAGTTTCAATTTACTGTCAAATAATTATTTTGTGCTGAGTGTTAGTAACGATAATGATAAAGTGCATAAAAAATGTCCTGAAACTTCATAATCCTGTATAAGATACAAATATTTGCATTAAATTTAAAAAAAAAATATTGCGGTATAAAGAGATCGCATAAAAAAATTCATATAGAAATATAATACACTGATTGGCATAAAAATTTGCGTACGGAGAAGTAAGAGAGGGATTAATACGAAACTTGTCATGAAGGTATGTGTTAGGCAGATATGTAAATGATAAGAAATCCAGCGTGATTGCGCAATGGAACCAGAAGGTATATAACTTCGTTCTCATTAAATTATAAAACAGGTAAGTAGAACTTGTTTGCATGTATTTAATATGTTGCAGAGTGACGTTTTTTAACTAGAGATGTCATAACACTACCATTGGAGACAATATGAGCAGCTGTCACAGTTTTGAAGAAGAATCATAAGATGATGGAAAATAGGAGTTCAGCTCGGCGAGGAGCTTGTCAACTAGGCAGTTCTGACTTCACTGAGAAAGAGATTTTGGGACCAGTGGATAAGAGAGAGTTCTGTTACACTGCGACTAAGCCCAAGACGTTCTCGACAGACCAATTGTCGAAAAGAACGTCACATCATGCTACACACACGCATAGAGCCAACTACCTCATTGTCCACCATTCATACACGGATTGAAGTATCTTCACTGCAAGCCTCTGTGTTAGTCGGTACCATTACGAGACACCTGGATAAAAGACAGTAGCTGTCGCGACGCCCATTACGTGTATTGCAATCGACACCCACTCACCGTCGCCTCTGTTTAGAGTGGTGTCGCTCTCGTAGGAATTGGTATGCAAACGAATTGATTCAGGTCGTCTTTAGCAACGAATCCAGATTCAATTTGGGCATTGATAACAATCGTATACGTGTGTGCAGGCCCCGTGGTGAACATCTCAATCCTGTCTTCACTGTGCAGCGACATACCGCTCCCACAACTGGCGTGATGGTATGGGGTGCCATCGCATATGACACACGGTGACCCTTAATACTGATCCATGGCACCATGACAGGCCAGAGGTACGTTCGTGACATTCTTCAGCTACATGTGTTCCCACTCATGGCATTGCTCCCAGGAGCCATATCTGAACAGGGTAACGATGCCAACACCCAACAAGGGTTTTACAGAGGACTGCCTCCACTACATTTTCGCCTTTCCCTGGTCCGCTGTATCCCCAGGAGTGTCACCGATCAAGTATAGTTGGAATCATTTGGGATATAAGTTGGAAAACTTATGAGATTGGTCGAATTAAAAGCGCGTTTACAGCAACTGTATATCTATATATCGCAGGAGATCATACTGGACTTGTATGCCCTAATGACTGAACATATCATATCATGCATTCATGTTAGAGGTGGCCCAACAGGGTACTAAAAACGCCATTCGTTTGTAATTTTTCCTACAATAAATGATCACTTTGCTTTGATTTTTAATCACTTACTTACATCAACATTATACTTATCGAGTGTATGTAGTTACAAATAAGTTTTCCAAACAAGACAAAAATTAATTTACACACTGCAAAATTTAAATTTTTTTTCAGTACTTTATCCTTTAGATATACAGAATTTTCGAAATGTACTTATAAAAATTATTCTTCGTACTCAAAAACATTTATTTTCTTGAGTACATAACGTTCAAAACAACTTCCCTCGTTTGAAGATGTTACCTCGCTATCGTTAGATTACATATTATTGGTGATACAATAGGAACTCTGAATCAGCTTTTCGAGACAACAGTTGTATTGTTAGCCACTCATTTATATCGTAGTAACCAGGCATACATTAAAGAAACTCTTTAAGGAATTTTGAAGTTCTTTGAAATTTTGTATCTATTGCAAGTAAAATCATTTTAAGTCCCCAAAGTGTTTGATTAAGGGATAAACATCACAGAGGTCAAGCTGAAATGTCATGAAATTAGGGTTGCAACAGGAACATATGTTTTGTAATATAATGGAGTAGCTTCTGGTGGGCCATCTGTCGCTTGTCTTTTGAATTACCATTTTATTACTTTTTATTCATATAATGCTTTTTGATAGACTTTTTAACATACTGCGAAAAATATATCACTCATATAAACAGCACAAAATGGGCATAAATACAAATCTGAATGCAGAGCAATTCAAAATTTCAAATACGAATTTTTTCTTTACGCTTTTATATTGACTGTTTTTATGTTATTGATGCGTTTTGATTCATAAACATATATTTACAAATTTTTCGAAGAAACTCTTACAAAAAGTGAAATAAGTAAAATTGATTTCAATTTATTAAAAAATGTAAATCGTTATCAAATGTAAATTCTTAACCTTCAAGAAGTTCATATTTTTCTACCAATCAAGGAACGTTGATAATAGTGCCTTTTATTTATGTACATTTCATTTTCAAGAAATGCAAAAGTCATAAATATAAACTCTTTGAATATTTTAATAAGATATCCAGATTCTTATAAAACTTTCTTCGAAGATCTTATTTTTTTAAAAAAAAATTGTTGCATTTTGAATTCAGAATAGAGTGAAAAAATAATAAAGCAAGACTCTCATGATTTTACAAAAACGTTATCGAGCAAAGAGCCATCTCATGTTCTAAAATGCATTTTATGATAAATAAAAGAAAAAAAATCTTCAGATGATATTGTATTACGTTTCCAAACACTTCCTATCCGCTTCTAAACAAATAAACAAGAAAAGAATTGAAGAATAACGATATTGAAATTTCTTTTCTTTCGAAGATGATATTGACTAAGTGAAGCGTAAATGTTTTCTTCTCCTTCCTCTCAAATCCTTCTAATCGAATCGAATGAAAATTCCATTTCCATATTATCAAATGTAAACATCAAAAAATAAGGTTGCAGAATTTCTAAATGTTTCGGAAATTTCTGTCAGCCAAACAGAATGTTTATTTAATATATAATTTTATATTTTCAAAAGTCCCTTTAAACTGATATTTTGAATTACGTATATTTATTTTTAATGATTAAACAGACTAATATTCAAATTTATTAATTTAAGAAGGCGAGAAAAAATTTCGACTCTGAACTTTAATTATTGTGCGTTTTTAGCATACAAATATTACTCAAGAGGCGAATTCTTTTAAAGATTCAATTAATGAGGTGTATTGAAATTATATTTCATTTCCTTTTCAATTCCGTTGAGTGTCCAGCATTTTTTGTTATAATTATCATCGGTTATTAATTTTATAATATCAGCTGTGAACTATATATACTAACTGAAAATGCGGCTTTGCAAAGTAATCAGTATAATACTAAACGCAAAATTCGGTAATAAGAAATTCGGTTTTTATATTTTTAAATCATAAGTTGTTATGGGTACAATAATTAAATAATACTTTTCTGAAATTATTCATTATATGTATAAATTTTTTTTTTTTTTCAATTTCTTCTTTTATTTAAATTATCTTTGCAGTAAGCGACCGTGCATTTAATGTCCTTTTTAACAAAAATACTTGAAGGTGTATACGCTTTTATTTATTATTTCAAGTTACAAGTGCTATATATATATATATATATCATGATTTCCATGATATATATCATGACAATCATGGATTATCCTGGAAGTGTTTAAGAGTGAAAAAAATAATAAAAAAATAAATAGATAGAATAAGAAAAAATAAAATAGAATATGAATTTGAATGGAAACTGCATATTTGAAGAAAACTGTGTTGTCAAATCTGGAAACGAACATATATGTAAAATAACACATAGTGGATATATAAAAAACGCTTGCGAATATCATTTCAACTTGTACGTATAACAAACATTCCAGTTGACGTTATTATAGTTAGAAGTGAGGTTCTTATATTTATTACTTCATTTATCGAAAATTATTTAAAGACAAATTATGATCCGAATAAGAATTTTTTCTTATCCAGTCAGTTATTTTTCATTCTCAGTGAAATGATAAAGACATAAAATATACACTTTAAAAATTTCCTAAACAAAATAAATGATAAAAAACAAGCGAAATAAAAATAAATGAATAATTTAAAATGGTATTATACAACTGATGTATTATACAAACCATCTATTTTCTTATTATGTTTAATTGTACAACTTATATAGAAGTATTCAAAATTAATCACTCGATTACAAAATGATATATTTTCATTAATAAACACAAATACTGATATGTAATACATAAAATAAATAAGGAGAAAGTATGGATTTTTTTTACAAGTATTCGACATAACTTCCTTTAATAACACGTTTAATGTAAATTCAGTATGTAAATTTCTTCCAAAAACGCTGTAAAATGTTTGTGGTTATTGATGCTCCACATCAAAAATCTATTGTATAAGTTCAGATTAATTTGAGGTAAATGTAGCGCATGCTCTTTATCTCCTACTAACCCTCAAAGGAAGAAATCGTTTGGGTTATATCAGGTGACTTTAGTGGCCAGCTGTGTAATATCAAATGAACTGGTCCACTGCGACTGATCCAAATGTGAGGAAGTTTGAAAAGCTTCTAAAACAGTTCTCAGAAGGGTTCAGTGGGGAGTAAGCTTCTAAAATACATAGTTTCATACACAAGTTCCATCTATTTTCTTATTATAAAACTTCCATACTTTTATTTTGTATTCATGTATTATTTATCATTCAGTGTCGTTAATTTTTTGAAAATATAGAAATCTGAATTCGGCTGATTCATTTAGATTCACCTGTAGAAATTAATTGAGGGCTTACCAGTTTGATATATATAGCAAGTAACAAAGCCTGCATCATACTAGAATTTTGCATAAACACCCATTTTGCACTGCAGTTGCTTTTTCCGTTATTTTGTCTACGGTATATATAAGTTGAAAAGTAAAAGGGAAATTAGAGCGGATTAAGATATTTAATAAATTTTTATGATAGTTTCTTAGGGACAGGGATATGTAATCTGATCATTTTACTTTTATCTTGAAATTATGCTCTTTTTCTCTTTCTATTGTATTTGATTTTCTCAGTTATTCTTCAATTTACTACAACTATCTTGAATTCTCTTAAAAAGGTTAACATGTTTTTATTTATATTTTTTCGATAATCGAATCGATCGAAATAGTTTTTAACTCATACATTAATATTTAAGGAACTAACATGTATAAATAATTCGCTAAATTAAACATATATTGGAATTTTATTCATTTGCTTAGCTCTATTCCGAAAAAAATTAGATTTTGGGCCATTTTATCAAAAGAGTAAAGTAGGTAAGTGGAAGCTCTCCAGCCCAATTCATATGGTAATGGATCTACCCTACCGCATATTTTTAGTACTGTAGAATTTGATAATACTTTGAAGATATCTAGAATTTTAGGAATATTTAAAAAATGCAATTTCTATTTAAATTAATCCTTAAATTAAGAACATAACACATGGATCAATAAGTTCCGAGACTAACCCAGAGATGGCGCTCGTAGTAAACCAGTAACAAGGTCTTTCTAGAGTACGAACCTTTGCTTGAAACGTGTCAAAATTTTAAGTCGATCGGACCAGAAACAGCTGAGTTATCGAGGTTGGAGTAAAGTCGTTTTGTAGTTTGTTTAAAAAATGGAAAAAACCGAGTTTCGTGTTCTGATAAAACATTGTTTTTTAATGGGTAAAAACACCGTGCAAGCGAAACAATGGATTGAAGAATGTTACACGGACTCTTGTCCATCAAAAGCAACGATTTGTCGGTGGTTTGCCGAGTTTAAACGTGGTCGTACCGACACAAATGACGCGGAACGCTCGGGTAGACCTGTGGAAGCCGTTACACCGGAAAATGTGAGTGAAGTGACAAAAATTATAATGAAAGATCGTAAAGTGAAGCTCCGTGAGATTGCTGAGATCACACAGATATCATATGGAAGTGTATTTACTATCCTTCATGAAAAATTGAGCATGAAAAGGGTTTTTTCCAAGTGGGTGCCGCGATTGCTTTCGATGGAACAAAAACAGCAACGAGTCGATGATTCAGAAAGCTGTTTATCGCTATTTACTCGCAATAAAAAAGATTTCTTGCGAAAAAAAAAAAAAAGATTTGGAAAAGCGTTGGAACGATTGTATCACCCTAAAAGGTGATTAACAAAAGGTGTTATGTTGATGAATAAAAAAACATTTTGCAAAAAAATGTTGTTTTCAATGTTAGACTCGGGAGTTATTGATTGATGTGTTATAAATATATATACTAAATTCTTTTTTAGATTATCCAGGTTTTCGAGAGATCTGGAATGCTGATGAATCAGATATTGATATTTCAGATTTTGAAAATGATCAGAAAGATAAATGATGTTAAGGAACCGTCATTTGCTCCTCTAGATTTACAATATGATTCTTCATCTGAAGAAGAGACAAAGGAAGAAGTATCAATAGTTCCTGAAATTTCCCTAGTAGACTCTGTTTTAGAACAAAAAAGTTCTTATCCTTCAATAGTTTCATTAAACCTGAAAGATTTAAAAGGAAAAGAATATGTATACCATTAAGCTTCCTGCTTCATCAACACCTTCACCAATGGATGTTCCAAATATTTCGGCACCGAAAATCCCTGAACAATCGAGAACATCTTAATGGAAGATCCTACTTTCAGAAGAGTTTAATTTACTTCCTCCTGCACCCTCATACATAGAGAATAATAATTATCTACCTGTTCTGTAACCCGAAGATTACTTTCACAAGTACACAAGTATGTACCAAATGATATAATCAAATTATTGACTGAATTCAAAGACTCTACGTGTTTAAGGGATACAGGATTTAACCCGTATCTATCAGAAATGGAAATGAAACAGTTCTTTGTAATCACAATAGTCTGTAAAATTTCCTAGAATTGGAATGCATTAGGCAGAAAAAACAAGTTTCCGTAATCGCAGACAACATGTCTTGAAAACGCTACTTCTTAATAAGAAATAATTTAAAACTGAGAGGTGGTTTATAAGTACTAGAAAAGAAAAAGCGGACTTTGGAAAGTAAGACACATTTTAAAAACAGCTCTAATAGGATGCCTACTGAACGAAAAATCATCTAATATAGCAATATATGAATGAATTGTTCCTTTTTTAGTCATGCATCTGCAATGCAATTCATTAAAGGGGAACCAAATCTTTGTGGCTTGAAAGTTTTTGTAGCTACTGCGCCTGATGGCCTTCCTTCAGATTTTTTCATATATCAAGAATCGGGGGAGAATACTAAATGATTCATCTGATAATGATTTAAAAGAATTAGATACTGGAGGGAAAGAAAATTTAAGATTTTCGGAGAGTTACCTCTCATCCTGGTTTTAATTTGTATATGGACATATACTTCACATCAGTTCCTTTATTAGACATTCTTCATCATAGCAATCATTGCCAAGGAACAGTAACATTGAGAAACAATAATATACCTTCCAATTTAATATACCTTCCAAAATAGACACTGAAAAAAAGGCTAGGTCGAGGATCAGTTGACGAAAAATTCAGAAATGAATTCTCTGTCTAAAATGGTTTGACAACAAATCGGTTATGCTTATTTCATCTGCCTATGGAAAACATCCTTTATATACATGCAAAAGGTGGCCCATGAAAGATAAGAACTACGTTTTCATCAATCGTCCTTCCACGGTAAAAAAATATAATTTGTATATGGGTAGAGTCAATTTCCTTGATCGCGTTATAAACTATTATTTTTACAGAATTTGAGCTCGGACAAAAAAGTGGACCATTCGAGTTATAATGTACTTCATAAAGATTTCGCAATAGCTGCAAGCTGGATTTAATATCGATGACACAAAGCAATGTCGAGTGCTCCAAATCTGATTATCTTGCATTCAGAATAAAAAATACAAGAATGCATTTTTGAAGGCTCCGAAGAAAAGACACATCAGAATATGAACCGAAATAGCCACCTACACCTCAAAAAAATAAAATGAATACAAAAGTTCCTTTGCCATCACACCATTTGAGGAAGAAACAAAATTTGCATCGTCCGGAAATTCCTCAACCAGCATGAAAAGACCGATACAGAATGCCTGGTTGCAAATCAAGCTCAGCAAGAATGAGGTGTGCAATCTATAAGGTTTTTCTTTGCATGCCGGAAGATTCTCAATGCCTCAAATTATTTCATGGATTATAAAAAGTATGTAATAAATAGGATATTTTATCTTCTCTTTTAAGCTTTACTCTGGTTTGAATGTAGCTTATATGCGTAAACATATATGTTAAAAATTTTTTACATTAATCTAGATAAGTGATAATAGATAGGTACCAGTAAACTTGCAAGCCAAGGATCGAACCCGAAACTGAACTGAAACCGCCGGCCGCGAGTCCACGACCTTGACCACTAGGCTACGGCAGCCCTCACAATATTAGTAGATTCTAGTATATATTTCGTGCAGCTAATTATTAACTCACAGTTAACTAAAGTTGAATTTCTAACAAGCCTTAATATGTGTTTTAACCTAACAGAGGCGATGATTAGATGCAAATCTAATCATCATCGAAGACAAATCACAAATTTTTGGACGTATTTTAATATTTAGAATCACCTCTGGAAATTTCTGAATACTTTGCAATAATTTCAATATTTTTTACAAGATATTATTAAATTCTTTAAACACGTAGAAGTGATATATCATAGAAGCACGTTATCTTAATTTTTTTGCTCCTTTCCATTTTATTATTTGTACACACACACACACACACACACACACACATATATATATATATATATATATATATATGTGTGTGTGTGTGTGTTTGTGTATATGTGCGTAAATATATGGATATATATGTAGTTATTATTATGTAGAAGAGAAAAAAAAGTTTTGAGAATTAAAACCAGAAATTTCTGCATTTACCTTGAAACTGTTTAAATATTCTTAAGTAAATTTTTGAATTATAGTTTAATTAATGAGACATAAAACTATTTTTTTTATCTAAAGTTACAAAGATTTCCGAAAAGGATTAAAAATAAGCTTTCCACCCTATTTCATAAGAAACTCAAAGTAAACTAATCCTCTGCACAACACTTTATTTCACTACTTCTTACACTACAATGCTTATTTTCCTTTCCTTTTAAATCATTATAGAGTACTTGGTATAAAAAATGCTCAATGTATCATATTCTAATTCAAATCTCTTACAATTCCCTCTTTAAGAAATTTCTTATGCCTACCAGAAATGGCGAAAAAAGTCACATGTTTAAACTCACTAAGCTGCATTTCTCTCTAATTCCATCTCCTCTTCCCTATTTACCTTTCTCGAGTAGTTTTTCTTCAGACGTTTCTTTTATAAACTTTCTATGTCTGAATGGTAAATGGGAAAATAAAAATAAATAAAAGAACAATATATTCTTCCGAATTTTTCCTTAAGCATTATTTTATGCAATGCTGTATAAATCGGATTTACTTTAAAATCTTGTTGAAGAAAAACGCCAAACATTTTAATCTCTCAACAAAAAAAACCCCTTTTTCTTTTAACTATTTTTACTAAGAAGATTTTTTGTAAAGATGTTGTTCTTTTCATTAGTAGTAGAGGAAGAATGAGAAAAAAAAAGTCCAAAAAGGTTCTTTTAAATAATTCTTCGGTTCTCTTCTTTACCTACCTTTAATTCCTCGTAATTTGAAATCTCAAACGAACCGTTTTTTCAAGCTTAAGTCCTTTCCATGTAAGTGCTAACTAACTTGTTAAGACATTTTTTGTATGTTTAGAGTGAAAATTGAATAAACGTCTTTGGAAGTATAAGTGCTATTTTTCTTGTAGATAATTTTTATACCACTTACTGGAGACTTCTCCCTAGCAATATTTTAGAAAGTATTTTAAATTTAAGATAACTCCAGATTAGCTTTAAAACATTCCTAAGAAATATGCACCCGAAACATTACTTTAAGTATAATAGCTTCTTTAAAAGAAGTATTATAAATAACTTTAACATGTATTTCATATTTATTCTTGTTTCTTCGTCATTTTCTCTACTTGCTGTAGTAAAATAAAGAACATGTATGCATAAAAGATTATTTACTGAAAAAAAAATGCTTTTTTAATGTATATAATTTTTTTATATTTTTTTCTATTTTAAAACTTCTTAACTGGATCTCTAATTGGTATATTGCTTTCAGTTTCTTAATATTTTACACTAAACAATTTAATTAATGCCCTTTTTTGAAATATACGAATTAAAATGTTTACGTTATTAAATATTCTCTTAAAATGTTATAAGTCGTAAAATATAAATTATATATCTGTCCTTTATAATAAAGTAATATTTCGTTTTTAATTGAGGTATATACATACTTTATAAATAAATTTATCCCTTATTTGGTGTCAGTGGAAAAATAAATCTGATTTTCTTGCACTTACTATACTTTTGAACACGACATTTTTTTTTGTGATTTTCAAGTTTTGTTTCAGTGAAAAACTCACCTGAACAATATTTTTCAATTTAATTTATCTCCAAATTAAACTCTAGTAGATAAAATTTTAAATTATTATGAGCTATTTTATTAAAAAGGATACATTTACTTGGATATTGTTGAATTTTTTTAAAAAAGTAAAATTTTTACATGAAGAATGATTTAACTCGGAGAGAATATTTGCTACCAGAATTAGTAATACATATGAGAATTGGAATTTTTAGCGCATTTCTTTTCATCTGATCTTGAGAACAATTTTTCACAGTTTAAAACAGTCATTTGTGGTGGAAATTTATAAAGAACGACATTAATTATTCTGCATTCATAGTAAATAATTTTGCTATAAAATCATTATTAGGTATCCAAGAACTCTAAGCTATGCTAATAATTTAAAATATATATATATTAAAAAAAAACGATTAGTCTTAAATTCGGTATTTTATTTTTCTTCGATGGTCCTGGTACCTTTAACTAGATATCTGTTGGTGACTTGATTCGCTTTCCACGTTGAACGTTCTTATTAACTGAACAAAGGTATTCTTGTCTAGATTTTGATGCTTCAATTCAATTTCATCAATTTTTTGTTCTGAACCTATAATACATATATTTCTTTTCACACAAATCAGCAAAATAATCTTTATCTCTTCACAAATATTTATTTTTTTTCTAAAAGTGTGTACATTAATTCGATGAATTTCGGATGAGATAAATTAAACTTTTTAGATAAGTTGGCCATGTTGCAAAAATGTTACGTTTTGCATTGAGCCAGATTGACCCATCAGACGTATTAATGAGTTCAACACTCATTCGTTCTGTAATAAATTCAAACTAATTCATGTATATACATCAACTTTTCTCACTCTCTCTCAAAGTGATTAACTTCAAGTTAGACCGGTAGATAAATAAAGAATTTTATTGCTTAGTCAGTAGAGCTCTGCTTGAAAGTTTCAAGATGAATTTGATCTAACGTTTCTACGGCTATTTTAATGCATTTCTGATAAATGAAAATATATTTAAATGGCCCTTAACGGTAATTCTAATAATTTATTCTGTTTTTGCTGTAATTTTGGAACTCTTAATACCATATTTTTTAAACTGTTCTATAAAAGGAAAAATATTAGAAAATACGGTTTTGTAAAGGACACTACATGAAACACAGAAAAATTACAAATGAACAGACAATTTAATTAAAGAAATTACAGAAATATCATTGTTGACAAAAATCAATATTTACTAAGATATTTAAATTTTCAAATCACCTTTTAAAAAATTAAAACGCTAGAATATAATAGTTCTTGGTTTGTTCTAGATTCATTTCTCTAAACTGAGTGATGATTAGTCCAGTAAAAGTCCACTGAAAAGAGTTATCCGGTGTGAATTAAAAAAAACTGGGTAAAACAACATATAATCAAAAGAAAATTTAGAAACACAAAAATATAAAAGGACTAGATATAAATTTAAGGAACTTAAACTCTTGTTTCATTTTAATTTTTATTTTTAAAAACACACTTATAATTCGATCACTAAAATAAAACTTTAGAAATACGAGCAAAAATAATTTCTCATAATACTAGAAATTTATTTAAAGAAATTGTATTATTTTGAACTACCTTATTTCATTAATGAGAATCTTCAAGTTTTGATAAATAAGTAAACATTATTATCAAACGAATTTATAATATTCAGATCTATATAATTGAGAAAACCGCGAATGCCCCTACGTCACAGCAGTATTCACCAGAAATAAAGAATATCCACCAGGGAAGGTTCTCTGCACAATTGAATGAACATGATCCTCGCGTGCGTTCAAAAATATTTGGGCTTTTAAGTAATGCTTTAAAAATACTATTGATCTTTAAGGATGTAGACAAAATGCATCAGACATCTTTAAAATATGTTCATATGCCAACAGCTCGAACCAAGCATTCATGATGGAATGTAAACATAAAGCTATTATGTGTTGGAAAACAAAGAGGAAGACGTTTTGCCTGACAAAGTTACATCCTATGAGGCATCAACATTTCAGATCTGTTAAATTCAGCACTACTGAACTTGTTTTTTTTTTGGCATTAATGTCATTAAAAAGAGATTTATGCATTATATCTCAATTTTACAAAATTATTAGAAAATTGTAACACAATGACAAAATAATACGTACAGAACTTCTGTATTTCACGTTGATATTCGATCTTGAATCATTGGAGATACTGCTGCTTAACATCAATATATTTCTTTGTAGATTGTTACAAATTTATTATTAACCATTAACATTAAGCTATTCATCTACTGTTTTTCATTTTTACTATAAAAATTCTTCATTGAAAGTCTTCTGCTTTTCATCTCTTCATGGTATACTTATGATTTTTCTACATATTATTTACTCTAGTCAATCAGAATCATGGATATAATTTTTAACCAAAAAAAACCATAGATTTTCATATTGAATTCCATTTAATATTTTAGGAATTTTCATGAGAATATAAGCATTACTGTATTATTTTTTCCTCAGCATAGTTCAGGGCTTCAAAATCTTTCTGCGAATTACAAATATTTGTTTCTAGAGAAAAGGAAAAAAAAAATTTTTTTTCAATCCAGCTGAGAACGGATAAAAACATACTAAACTTTAAGTTCCATCATTATACAGAAAATCTATTTTTCAAAAAAAAAAAGTTTTCAAAAAAAAAAAAAAAAAGAATAAAATCGAAGCTTCAAATCACTTCTTCAATGTTTTGTGTGGAAAAAAGAAACGCAACAACATTGAGGCATGAGCCTTTTCCTCTTGAGACACGTGTTTCCCTTCTACCAAATTTCACGAAGATTGGATGAAGAAGTTGGAGAGACATGAGGAGGATTAAAAAAGAAAGAATCAATTGAATTGGATCCCAACCGGCCATAGTTCCTTTTCTAGTTGTTTTGAACAAATATAATAATGATTTCAAAATTATTCAATTTCTTTGTTACCTGTTTAGCTTTGTAGATAGAAAAAGTAATGAAAAGTTATTATTTTTTTATATTTATTTCACTATGATTACCATTTTTTACTGTAAATAGAATGTGAATATTTTCTCTCAATCCTTTGCTCTTCTGAATTTCCAATGAATTGTTTAAACTGAATAGAATGTTTTGATAAGTTGATGTATATGTTGGTAATAAGCGTTATTTTACAATCCCAACTCAGAACAACAACATTCTATAATTCAAGGGTAAATATAAGGCCTTACAAATAAATAAAAAAAATACACATGTGAGAATTTATTTATGGTTCCTATTACCAAATCCTAATTGTTTTTTTCGTCAGTTGGTAATATCTATTCTATTACATATGTACTAACTTTTTGTGTAAGAATATATTTTTCCTTTGGTTGCGTAGAGGAGAGAATTATTAAAAATGAATGAAAATATTTGCTGGGAGTGGAAACATTCTTTTGTTTCGGTGTTTGTATATGAAGATAGAATGTATCATAAATTGGCTTAATAAAAGTCAAATTTCAGGAATATTGAATGAATGCTTTTCAAACATGTTTTTATTCTATACACTTGGGAAGTCTTTGAAAAATATACCTCTAAGTATGCTAGAACTTGTTAATTAAGGGGTTTACTTCTATGCACATTGCATATCTGGGTCAAAATTTTAAAGGCTTTTTTCTCATATTTTACAGCACTTAATTGAGCTGAAATTTTCTATATCCGATTGCTTTGGATCATAATACGATAATTTAACTATAATTATTAAAAATTAATTTATTAAAACTAATTATTTAAAGAATTAAATTTTAAGCCAAGTTTCTTCCCAAATCACCAAGTCTGTCACTAAAGTGAAGGGGTCATTTCTTAAACTCTCTTTTAACAATTATTATTTTGCTAAAAAATTAATGAAAAATAAATTTTTAATTTTAATTTTTATTATTAATTGGTTTTCTTCTACTCACAATGTTTTTATGCAAGGGTCAAAACTTTAAAATATTTTTCACACATTTTGAAGCGCTCAATTGATCTGAAATTTTCTATACACGATAGTTTTGAATGACAATAGGATAATTTATTTATAGCTAATAAAAATTAATTGATTAAAACTAATTATTTAAATATTTAAATTTTACTCATAATTCTTATTGTTTACAACGTGAAACAGTGGAATATTGAAACCAGCAAATTAAATTATCCCCTCGTAAAATTTTAAGGCATAACAAATTATGCTACGCGAAGTCTAAATTTGAAAGAAAACTCTTGTTTAAAAAAACTCCTTTTTTACTAATGTGATAAATAGATTTCCGCTCTAAATTTTATAGTCCATTGTTTATACAATACTTAATGTTCTTTTCCATACAAAGTTATATGTTTTGTAAAATGAATTAAATAAGCTTGATACATTGGTGTTGAAAATTATTAATAATGCCTCATATGTAGTAAATTTGATGTTACATATCTTGATTAAACGACTTAAGATTTCCTAACAATAAATTCGGAAATATGCTTTGAAATACTTTAAGATCCCACAAAATAAAAAAAAAAGATATTACATGCATATTATTTTAAATATTTTTATAAATGTCGTTTATTAATAATAGAGTTCAACGAATCAATGAAATTCCCAAAATTCAAAATTTTAAGTAGTCTTAGACACAAATGTATACAATATAATTATTAAAATTAGTGAAATCAGTATAAGATATTCAAAGAAAATGAAGCAAATGTTCTTTAATTCAAATAATGATATTTATTGTTTCTTTGAAATATTTTTGTTTCATCGTAAGAAAGGTTTTTAAGAGTTACTGGCATTCATGTATAACTATAGTAAAAACTCTAATTATGTCATTAATTTCATGAAATATCATAATTCTAATACATTTTACCCAATTTGAGAACAAAACTTATTAACAAGTTTTTCTTCCATTAGATATGTTCGAAATATAAAATTTCAAAAGATAATAAACTTTAAAGAATAAAAAAAAATAATAAAGATTAAAGATTTAAATAAAATTGAAAGATTTAAATAAAATTGAAAGATTTAAATAAAATTGAAAGATTTAAATAAAATTGAAAGATTTAAATAAAATTGAAAGATTTAAATAAAATTGAAAGATTTAAATAAAATTTAAAGATTTTAATAAAGTTTAAAGATTTTAATAAATATTTTAATAATTTTTAATAAAGTTTAAAGATTTAAATTTTATTAAAGTATTTTTAAGCTTTTCGCAAAAAAAACTTGCTTATAGTTTTTACTTAAGAATATCAATGGGTGTCAAAACGTTCATCACAGTAATTCATTTAGAAATGAAGCGAAGTTTATCTAGATATGAAATTCTATTTACTGGCATACTTTGAAAAGATAAAATAAAAAAAATTCTGATGTTTTCAGTATTTGTAATATTAATAAAACTAAATAATAAATAAAAAAGTAATTAAATTTATTGACTGAATTTTCACCTGATATGTAAATTATAGTAAAGGTTTCATTAGACATGTAGGCACATAGAAAGATAGCCTATTGCGATGCTTTTCATGGAGGGTAGAAGTATTAAACAGAAGATAAAAAAGACAGACTATTTTGCTTGCTCAACGTTATTTTTATATGAAAATGAATATAATAAAGTAATTCCTAACGATGATAACTCAGAATATTTTGAATAACCGCTCTGTAATCCGTAAATATCGATGAAAAAGCGTGAAGGAGAATCCCCACTGATATTTGTCACACATCTATTATATGATCATAGACTGGTTATTGGGATTGGTGGTTAGCAAGAAAAAGGCAGTTGCATTAGCATTTGGCACAGAAAACGCACTTGTGTGCTTACAATAATAAAATTATATTGAAAGATAACATTCTCATTCTACTGTTCCATGAAAATTTTACATTCTCAGTAACTAACAAAGCAAAATTAAAAATAAACTTTAAACTAATTGCGAAAACAAGTGAGGAAGAAGATTAGAATATTTGTACATTTAGTAATACAAATAATTTTTAATTTGTAAGAGAATAATTTAGCACATTTTAATTAATCAAAAATTATTTTCAGTAATAATAAGAGCAATATACGGATTGTTTCGAACTTATGAGCAATAATATTTTTATAATGATATAATATGAATTATAAGATGTATCTGTAATAAAAGGAAGCAAACTTTACATCTTATTAACTTTTCTTTCATTTTAAAATTATTCTTTAATAATTTATGTTATTGTTATTTATTTTGAAGTAAAATAAGAACAATATATTACACGTTTTGAACATATGCACAACAATAATATTATTAATGGTATAATATGTATTGCAACTAAAAAAAAGAAACTAAATTTAAATGCAATTAAATTGTTTCTTTCATCTTAAAATTATTCTGTAATAATTTATGTAATTAGAATTTATTTAATTTTTAATAATAAAGGTAATATAAAATTTGCTTAGAACTTTTGACAAATGGTATTTTTAAATGTAATATAATATTAGTAACAACCGTTGTGTAGGAAATAAAATTTGCATCAATAGTTCTTCCTTCATCTTAATATGTATATTTTAAAATAAATATTATAAAATATTCTTATTTTTATAAGAAGTAATCTAATTTAATTAATGCAGTAAATAATAATTATAAAAACGTCTCAGAATCAAATAAATTTTATGACTTTGTTCTTAATTATAATTATTCAATGTGGACATTCTTCGTATTAATTATATAATTTTTAAATTTATATTTTGAATATTTCTATTCTCAATAAATTATTATCGTATTAACTGAATAGAAGTTAGAGGTAAAAACGTCTGTTTTGACATGAATTACACTAAATTGAAATACCGTGAATGTGATTGATCTTATTCATCAATTAATGTGAATTAAGTTATTTTTAAGTGTGTGTTTAAAAAAAGGTGTGTTATTGTTAAATAAATAATTTTCTGAAACTAAATGCTGGGTAAAGAAATAGCAATATTGTGCAAAATATAGCGAAATCTTAGAATGGTTAATAAACATTTCTTTACATTTGAAATGAAATATGTGAAATTAGATAAAACATTTACTGAAACAGAAAATAACTTACTAAATTGTATGATCATACATTTGAAAACATCTTCCACTTGAGATTTAATCTACATCTAATAACTAAATAACTACATATAGAAACATCTATTAAATATGTCTGAACATATTATATTATTAGCAAAGGAAATATAAGCATCTCTTCCATACTTTTAATATACATGCGTTCATTTAATTATTACATTTTTTGTTATAAATGAAGGTAAAAGTACAATTTCTTAACACAGTACTAAAAATGTATGAAACATTTAAAATACTTGAAAGTGCATGTTGTTTTTGTTTCATAGAGACCAAACATTTTAAGAACATTTCTGTGCTCTGAACCGGAACACACATACAAGAACATAATCTTTTATTCTGATAAAAGACATAAATCAATACAAATCACGAGATTAGGAACTTTCTTTGAATGTGAAATTTATATATGTCCACGCACAAATCGTACGCAAAGTTCACATCTTTTTCCAATTGAATACGTTTAGAATGAACGGAAAAAAACCTTGAATCACAAATCCTTTTTTCCATGCATCACATAGAGAAGCAAACGCAACAACTAAGCCTCATGATGTTTCCCCCTTATTTCGAGGTGGCCTTCTTTCCTGGAAAGAATAACGAAAAAGGAAGAAGGAAAGACGAAGTGAAAGGGAAAACAAAGGACGATAGATTGAACAGAGAAGCTCAATGGTAGGAGATCTAAGCGATCTCGAAGCTCGTTTCTTGCTTTTTAAAGAAAAAGATATAGATCTGAAACCAGGTACCTAAGCATTAATAAGTCTTCAGTTCTGTATTTTTCTCGATTGGATCCGAGAAAAAACTTGCTTCGCTCTGAAAGAGTTCTTTTGTTTTCTTCGATTTATTTCTATTTCAGCTTCTTAGAGAAAACTATTTTTTTCTGCAGTTTTTAAAACACCTATTGTGTTATCACGATTTTCAGCCAACAGAGTAATATAACATTTTTTCCCTTTCATTGAATGCATTGCAATCACATGAGGATAATTCTCAAACATAGAAAAATATTTCTCTTCACTTCCATGTGATGACTCTAATTTGTTATGCACTATAAAAAACATGTCCTTTGCAGCTTAATGCTATGTATCTAAATTTCTAAAGAGCTAAAATACGCTATTTAAAAAATTTGAAGTACAGTGTTAAGCATTTTTTTAAATGCATAATTCTTAGTTTTACCTTTAGTTTATTTTATAAATGTACTAATATGTAGTTGTAAATTTTAGGGAAGTTTTATTTTAATTATTTTTGTAAACATGACACACACGCATCCATCAACACAAATAATACACACACATATACGAGGGCTATTCAGAAAGTAAAGAACGTTTTGGAATTAAAAAGAAACTAAGTACAAGAAAAAATATTTATTATATACATCAGAAAGAGCGACTAAAATTTTACTTTTCTACATAGTCACCAAACAAATTGAGGCACTTATCATGGCGGTGGACAAGCTTTGAAATTCCTTCGTCATAGAATTCTGCCGCCTGCAATCTCAAACACTCAGTGACGTGCACCCGCAACTCCTTGTCGTCGTCGCAATTTCGGCACCCATCTTGCACAAAATTTGCGGTAGCCTAGCTTTTGTGTAACAATTTCAAACAACGAAGTCCATGAAACTTGTGGAAAACTAAGCGAAAGCTCCGTTATTGTGAAACGGCGGTTTTCACGAATCTTTTCATCAACTTTAGGGACCAGTTCGTCAGTCACAATGCTAGGGCGTTTACTCTTCTCTTCATCGTGAACGTTAGTTCGGACATTTTTAAACTGAATGCACCAATTCTGGATTGAACTTTTATTCATTACGTTGTTTCATTGCACCTCACACACTTGCCGATAAATTTCCATAGGTTTTAGGTTTTCTGCCAACAAAAACCGTATCACAGACAGCACCTCACAACTGGCGGGATTTTCAATTGCTGCGCACATTTTAAATTTGAGTATCGGAAAAACGGGCAGCGTGGAAATGTTCCCGTTGTGATGGCTGGACGCCGACTGAGATGCCGAGCACGCAGACACCAAAATACTCGTGATCGGCGCGTGCCTAACGACTTTAGACGGCAACGTTCTTTACTTTCTGAATAGCCCTCGTATATATGCGTGTTTGTATATAAGGAGAGGCATCGTATAAAGTTTTAATTACTACAAAGGAATAACAGAGAGATCTGTACATAGTTTATTCTACATATCAATCGATACTTATAAACAAAATTATGTTAATTAATGTTGTTTCTTTGTTTGGTTTCAGGAAGCCATAAATTGAAGTAACCGGAAGTACGGAGAAGGTAGAAGATCGTATTGTGATCATGTTCCTTCACTTGAAATGTTACAGTGTCCAGCCTAATAGACTAATAATTCACTAAGAAATAATGGTTGTTTATGGAAACGATAACCCGTCATGTGACATTATGGTGTGAGGGAAAAGGAATTTTCAACGTATTGTGCCTTCGTTCAGTTACGTATTGCTATTAAAGATTACGTAGAGAAATGATCACTCCATCACATTGAGCCTATTTCATGTATCTAGCAAATTAGCGTGAGTATATCCCCTAAAGCGTCCGTTTCAGACAATATATGCAAACTTACTCATTTCACAGTGATTGGAATCAAAAGCAAACATGATTTACAATTTCTGCTATATTGTTTATTTTCCGATCTTGTCAAAGCGGAAGCTTTCCTTATTCGTAATAAAAGAAAACCCGCAGTGATGTAGATTTCACAACATAGTATGTTCAAATCAAGAGGATTACGTGTGGTTTTCGGCATTGTCTGTGTGTTCAATAATGACGATCTTCATCAAAGAAATGCTGGAGAAGTATGCAGCTATATTAACACGACTACAAAGAATATAAATAAAAATTAAGATCCTCTCTCCTGATAATTGTTTTGTATTAGATTAACATTTTAAGTAACACTTCATACCAAAGTTTAAAGTTAAAACCAAAAATATACTTAATAGAAATTGAAAAATAATAAGTCATATTTTAAAATAGCCAAAATTAATTTGCAAATCACAGCAAATCAAGATGGATACAAGTATTTTCAATTGTATTGTATGTCTTAGATTAAACGAAAGAATAGTTGCAAGAAGTAGTTTTAAGATATGCCACTTTTTTTCCTTTTTGTCTTTAGGAGATAAACTTTCAATTTAATCAAAAATCAAAAGAAAAGAAGTTTGAAAATGTAATATATAAATGAAAGTAATACATAATACATACACAATAATAATAATAATAATGACACCTAATCTTAGAAATAGATTATTGGATGTTAGCTTAACAACACCAGAAGAGGTAGCAGAAAAAGAATAAAAATTTTGATTCAAAAAGAACAGGTGGTGTTCGAAGTAAAATAAAAATAATGACAGACCAAATGTCTTAGAAATCCTGTAGAAAAAATTCAATATCATAATAGTATCTAATTGTACAAAATATAAAAAAAATGTTTCGTATTCATTTATCTTAAATATAAAGTCCCTAATAACGAAGAGTATATGGCCATGATAATCAGTGGTAATGAGTCAGGACTCACGGATGATGGTGGT
>BMAW01002571.1:8094-25967 GCA_019974015.1 Nephila pilipes | reverse complement strand
GGAGCTACATTTTGCAGACGATGCAATAAGTGGCAGATACTATGACTCACACGTTTTAGCTCGCAGAAAAGCGGAGGACTTTACTCCTGTTAGACGACAGCAGGTATCAAGGATCAAGAAAACTTATTAAATACAGGTAGTGTATGAAAAGTTAATCATGAAATTGCATATCAAAGGGGTGTCAACAGTTGGTTTACTAACCCTTTCCTGGAGCAGAAACGTGGCGCGACCCGCCGATGAAGATGTTAGATCTTTTGAAACAAGATGAAGATGACTTTTGAACCTGGTAGCTACGGATTAGTGTGGATCTATCAATGCGACCCAGAGACCAAAGAGATAAACAAGGAGAATCGCAACGACTCAGCTCCATGAGGGACTATCGTGAAGTCATATTAAAGATTACGTAGAAAATGATCACTCCATCACTGAATCCTATTTCTGTATCTAAGCCCAAATTACGTGATATATTTCCCACAGCGTCCGTTTCAGAGACAAGAATGCACTACAAACTTACTCATTTCACAGTGATTGGATCAAAGCAACATGATTTACAAATTTGCTATATCGTTCTATTTTCGATCTTGTCAAAGCGAACTTTTCTTATTCGAAATAAAGAAAACCCGCAGTTATGAGTTTCACAACACATAGATTCAATCAAGAATACGTGTGGTTTTCGGCATTGTCTGTGTGTCAACAATTGACGATCTTCCAAAAGTAAATGCTGGAGAAGTATGCAGCTATGCATTAACAGACTACAAAGCAATACGTAATAAGGTTTTGGTCGAGTGGAGAGTTCGAGCCTTCATGCCTCGGAAGACCCGCCATGTAGCCGAGGTGATGTACGTCAAATCTATCGAAACCCTATGTCCTTCCAATGGCGTAGCATGGAAGTTAGGAGATGGGAGTGCCAGCTAAGGTGTCATTCTCGTCATTTGATTGAGGTTCAAAAAAATAAGATCCGTTGCCAACAGTCAGAAGCGGAACATGCTTGGTTAAAGTCCGTATGTGAAAATCTGACGACTCTTGAAATTTCTCAACAAATTTCATAATTCTTTCAATATTCACAGTTACATCTCTAAATTTTCAATTCTTCCTATTTTGTACTTATAATTGTATACCTAGTATATACGTATATATTTTTGTCTTGTTCTTCAGTTATGAATTTTTCAATTTTCCATTTTATGAGTACTACTTGAACTAAAGCTGTAATCGCCAGATTGACTGTCGGCGTGAGTCATGGTATCAGGATCCGTTATTACCAGGAAATCGTGGAAGTGCATGGAATACAGATTGATATACATTCTAGAAGTAAGAGGAAAAAAAAGAAAAGAAAAATAAAAAGTAAAAAAATTGGAAGTATTAGAACTATCATGTCACACTCTTCAAGCAAATTATTAGCTTTTATTTTCTTTTGATTTTCGGAGTAATGTTTTTTCTTTTGTTCTTTACTCCACCTGAACAATTATTTGTAACTCTTTATTGTTGTAAAAAATTGTAAAAAAAAATCTTTTTGTTAATAAATGCTCAGTGCGGGGGTGATTGCATCCCGAGGGGCCGATTTGTAACAGTAAATCACATGGGTGAGCTCGGTCGTCTTGGGCATTCTGCCAATAGCCCTCTAGCTGCTTCTAGTGTTAGGTTATTTAAAGCAAACGATTAATCGAAGAGTAGAATATAATATCAAAACGGTTGACGTACAAAAATAATCATGTTCTTCTCAAAAATTTCTTAAAATTTTCTGAATATTTTAAATTTTGTTTATAACTAAGTTATTTCTCTTAATTGTTAATGTGTATTACTCTTTCAAAAAAAAAGCTTTTATAAAAACTTCTCTTTTAGTAGTTACATATGTTATTATATAAAATTTGATATTCTGTTAGTGTATTTCTGCATTAAGAATATCATATTTAAATATAATTATAATGTGTAGGAATAAAATTTAGATATTTCTGGTAAAATGTAAAATGTTGTGAATCCACTGTGTAAGCCTCCCAAATTATAAGATATTTGTATTTTACTTAGTGGCAACAGGTGGCGCTGCAGTAATAGCACGTGAAGTAATTGGATCTCTCAACATTCTGATGTTCACGAGCGAGTGACGCCATATTTTTTGTCTTGTTTTCATAGTTAAAAGTGTCTAAATAAAATTTCTATAGTTTTTGGCATATAACGACGTAATAATTGAATCCTGGCGTTTTAAGTATACAACATAAAACAAGCTCAAATTATCTACATTTACCAAACACTATTTCATCTCCCATGTAATAATTTAATTAATAATATATATTACCAAAGTGGTTTTGTCCGATGAATCGTAAGTAATTAATAGCTAACTTATTACCAGTAGGTACTATTTAATGCAATTCTTTAATAATGCTTTTAATTTCTGTGTATTAATGTTTACACTACTATATTAGTGTTAGTAGAAATAGTATAGAATATTTAATTGTGTTCGCAGTAAAAAGAAATCTACAGAGGGTAGTACTATTAAAGGAAATAGCTCTGAAATTAAGGGGAATATTGAAAAAGAAATAACCTCAACTAAATCAAATATTTGAGATGATTGGTCAGAACAAAAGAAAAATATTTATTTTAAGGATGTTAAATATATATAGTATTCAACATAGTCATAGTACTCCTGTTATTAAAGAAAATAGAAAATATTTAGTATATAAATGTAACGTCATAGTCAAAAGAAGCATTACTTATTGCACAGAATATTATTAATCTTTATTGCTGAACAAATACTTTTTTTAAAATTATTCTCTAATATACATTTTATAGAAATGGTCTATATTTTCAACTGATACTATAATTATCAAAAAACATTCAAGTACATAAGAAAAAAGTTAATATAATTTTTTAATTACAATCAGGCAATCGATATGCAGTATATGCTAAGTTGTAGACGAAAATAACATAAAAAGTATATTAACAAACATCACCTACATGCAATTAATGATGATATTGAAACTGTAAATTACATTATTAATAAAAATTATGTATAAGAGCTACTGGCTATATAATAATTATTTTTAATATATAAATTTAATTATATACTATGATATAGATAGTGAAATTTGATTATTTTTTTCTTACAGTTATATCCAAATTTTAAATAAAATCACCTTTTGAAGTTTAATTTCATCGTCTTCAAAGAAATAATAAAACTGAATGTAGTGTGTTACATTTTAAAGATCTTAAGTATCAATTAAGGATTTGCAATTTTTTTATTGACATTTATAAAGGGCTGGCAATTATGCAATTGTTATTAAATATTGCTATAGTAAAATGCTTGCTCAATATTTTCAAGATAATAATGCTATCTATAACAGCTAATTTTGTGGTACAAAAAACAATATTCGTTTTCTTTTAGTTTCATATAAGAAAAATTAGGAACTTATGCAGAAGATATTAAATTATTTTTCCTTATATTCAAATACTTAAGTTTATAAAATATCCAATTAAATTTTGTACAGTTACAAAAGCGTTAAGACTTATATTATTTAATCTAAGAAACAATTTATAGGGCAATATGAATTACGTCAAAAATTATCTTTAAGAATTCTACAGATATTATTGGTTACATGAAAATATATTTCATTTATAGTTATGAATTTGACAATATCTTCAACTCACCAGACGTGAGATTTATGGTTGAAATATTTTACAAATGTCTTATAAATATAATTAAATAGTGTAAGAAATCTTGAAAAGTTAAGTTATCTCAACTTGTATTATCAGAAAATTGTATTTAATTTATTGAAAAACAATATTAAGAGGTTAAAGGACTAGGTGAAAGAGAGAATATAAGTAATAGTTTAGCTAATCATGATTTATATTTCTAAGAGAAAAATAATGTGAACAATACAAATTTTAACTGGTCATTTTTACTTCTTTTGGTATACATTTGGAAGTGGTTTGTATTTTTGAAAGCTCCAATTACTACTTTATTGTTTAACACATTCTTACATTACGTTTCAACCACGTACATTTTTCTTTTGTTTTTCAATAAAAGAGCTTGATAGCGATGTCTCTATAAATATATTACCTGGAGATTACTAAACAAAAAAATTCTGTAATTCCTAACTCATACTATTTCCCCGTAATAAAAGTTTGGAAAAAAAAGGTTGTTATTTTCATTTAATATTTCCTTTCAGTGTTTTAAATGCAGAGAAAATTGATTATCATATATATATATATATATATTTGAAGTGATAAGGATAACAAAATATCTTAAACTAATTGCATGTTACAACAGGAAGTATTTTATTTTATTTTGTCTTTCGTTGATCAAAAATTATCCTTTTTAATAAATTTCATATTATTTTTAATAAAATGAAATTAATCCTGTATTAAGAAACTCACCTTTGCGTAAAACAATTTTAATAACATATTTGATTAAAAAATGTTTGAAGTCCTGTAGTAGATTGTTTTATATTTATATGTGAAGCTATAATAAATCAGATATAATGTTTTAGTTTAGCTTAAATCTAAATAATATTTTTTTGAATGATCTTTACATGTGAAAATAACATTTACTTATCTCCACAAGTTAATGTGTTATCAGTCTTTGACGATCATCAATATAGGAATATATATAAACGTAAAAACTTGGTTTGTATGAAAATTTACTTCAATTAAACTTTATTAAAACAATTAAGTTTGTTATTATTATTTAAAAGAATTGAGAACTTATATTAGAGTCGGGGGAGACAACTGCTAATATGTAAATTTTATAATATGTATGCAATATTTTTATATTTGTAGAACATCAGTTGTTCGTTCAAATATATCCTTGGTAATGTATATGAGATGTTGCTTATTATATCAATTAACATAGCCGAAACTCGGAAGAATGGAAAGTGAGTTATCTCAACTTGAAGCAACTATGTAAAACAACCTGATGCAACTTTGGAAAATAACTTGGTGCAACTATCTATACAATTGTCGTAGTGTATATCAAGTACTATGAAATCAATTTGAATCTAAATATAAAATGTCAAGATCATTTCTAAAACATCTATGGGTTTCAACTCTTGCACAAGATCACTTTCTACCTCTTTTGGCCGAAGAAAGAGGATTGTTACTAATTCCTCAGATCACTGTGCCACAATACTGTTGGTAATATTAGCTACTAGGTGCCAAATTGTTTTCACAATCAAGAACTCTATGCAAGAATACCTATTAATAGACTTTTGGTTCTCAAACTATAGGTCACAACCTACAAGGGTGGTCACCTCGGCGTTTTTGGAAGATTATTGGCTATCACTTTTAAAAATCAAAATTAAATTTTATAATTTAAAGATAGATATTAAATAGTTTTAATGTATTTAAGCTTGGCAACACTCTAGAGATTCGACGCAATCAGTGGACGACAGGTGACTCACTTCTGCTTATATCTGGTGAAATCTTACGGAGATAATCTTAAGTGGTAGTCCACAGTGATCGGGACACTCTTTTGCTTCCCGAATAATCCTGTAGCCTACCTGATCTTTTGTATTTCATGTTCTCTTTTTTTTACTTAACAGTAATGTAAAATATTTTAAAATAGGAGTAAAAAATTATTCAAATGCAAATGCGTTGATTTTTTTCTCGTCTTCCTTTCATTAACAAAGTTTTGTATAATGACTTCAGTGTACCACAAAATACACCAATACCAGCAAGCAAGTAATCCTTGTTTAAACTATAACTTTCAATTCCACTAAATTGATTGTTAAAAAAGAAGGAATAAAAATAAATAAACGAAAAATTGAGAAATTTGTATATTTAGATATGGTGGATGGTAAAGGCTAGTCTAGAACATCTAAAAAAATTCTTAAAATGATCACGATGAAAAACTAGGCAACGTTGGGCAAGAGAGTATGTTACCTTTACCAGACTGCAATACATTTCTGCATTCTTTACTTTTGCTATTTAACAACTATACGTTCCGTAGTTCCGGTTCACTTTGGTTTGATTCTAGTGGTGTACAGAAATCAAAGCACTAGATATTACCTACTTAATTTTTTTGAAAGATAAAGTTTTGTAGAGGAAGTGCAATAATAGTTAGTTTGAGTGATATTCTGAGGCCAGCATGTGCTGCATGAAGAAGCTTTGAGGTTAAATCCTTGCATCTTCAAAATGTTCACTTAATTTAAGCCTTACATGCTGGTGTTTTTGGTTCTAAATTTATATTAACAGATAATAATCCAATTTCGATGAGCTAGGTATGTTGATTGATAACTTAAAGATCAAGGTTTGAATGGAAAAACCAGCTTGAAATCCTAAACATCTTTCATAAAATAAGCTGGAACATGAGTATTACTATGCTAGGATTCTGCTGCCTATTCTAAAGTCTGACAATTGACAGAGGAAAAGTATACAAACATGGACAGCCCAAGTGAAGGAGGGCATATTCCCTCTTTAAAACAATTAACTTGATTCTTTTCATAAAATTTTGTGTTCTGTATTTTTTTTTTAAAATCAAACATATGATTTTTGCAAATAGCTTAATTCCTTTTATGTTATTATTTAACTGAATTATAAAAAATCAACTAAGCAAGAGATGGATTCAGTTCTTGCTCCATAAAACTATATTTATTCACTCGATGCATCCTATAATAACTTCTACTCGCAGGTTGCGTTCGAACAGGTTCAACAGAAGTGAAATTCTTCATTTTTCTCGTACACACACACACACACTCTCTCACACATACACATATATATATATATATATATATATATATATATCATAAAGCTATAAATTTGAGTAGGTTTTCATCTTTCTGTTGAGGAAATTGGTAATTAACTTATGCTGATTCTATTTAATCTGAATATATAAGAATTTTTTTAAAATTCTTTTTATTAATAAAAAATCTCTAGTTGAGATTCAATCCTGTACTCTTCTTTTAGACTTGCATGTACTTCCTTCGCAACAATATTATTCATTAATTCTGTTTGTTGCATATTACGTGCACATTTCAAACAAAAATTATACATGTTTTTAATAAAATTTGTATAAAAGAATTAACAAACAAATTATTTTCAATGTTGAAATTTATTGATTGTTTTGAAATGCACTATGCAAAAAAAATATAGATCAATCTTTCTTAATACAATTTTTTCTTGTAGTTGATGTGACATAGCTCTTGATAATTACCTAATTTCTGGTGTTCAAATGATATGTTTTCAAACATTTGATTTCTAGTGATTGCATTAGAACAGAAGGTTGTGAAAGAAGGCTCCTTTTCAATAATTGGAAAAGTTTTGTTATTTTATAGAAAATTAACAGACGTATATTTCTAGAAATATTAGACAGATGATAATTATGAAGTAATATTCGCAATTAAGAAAATAGAATCTGAATCCTTTCGTTAAATTATTTTCAATCCTAAAAGTTTTTTTCATTTGAAAAGATTTACTTATAACAATTACATTTGCTTTGGAAAATTTACAGTGAAATTCCAAGTTATAAATATTGAAGCTAATTATATATATCATTTCTTTAATCTATCCAATGGTATGTACCAAAACATTTACCATAGAAATTTATATTTATTTGCCTTTGAAAAGCTAATTACTAACTTACATAATTTTGTATATTTCAAAAAATTTATATATGTACACCTTTCCACATTTGTAGTTCCATGCTTTGTGTATTGTATTCTAAGTGAGATTCTGTAGGACTATTAATGAAATCTCTGTTTAGAAGTCTTGTGCTTGTATATATTTCAAACACACATTCATCACTACCTGAAAGAGCTTGTGTGCCATAGTTTGAGAGCCACTGACTTAGATTAGAAGGAAGAAAAGTTACATATAACATAGGATAAACTATACAATAAATTGTTTCTTAGAATCTGAAACAAGTGAAGTTTTCTTCATGAATGTGAAGAATAAATTTTAGTTAAATTTAAGCTCTTAAATGTTCTTCCTTATTGAAGTCTAAAAATTCTAATTGTACATTCATTTTAGAGTCAGGCACTGATATATTAACAACAAATATTTGAAGAAACAGAAGAAAACATATATCTATAGGAGAGAAAAAATATGTTTCTCTTATCAAATGATTCAGATTGAATTTTCTTTTCCTTTTCAAATATTACATTCATTGAATTTTCTTTTCCTTTTCAAATATTACATTCATGCATGAACTCAAAAATAGAGGTTTTCATTGACTTCAGTACACTCCAGATCAAGTATTCTTTCATGCATATACAAAGAGCCAAGAATTCAACTAAAGGAAAGAAAAACCTTACTTTCTTTTCCTTTTCTCTGTTGCCGAAGCAGACACAGTTGCAAAACCAAATGAAAAAAAAAAAAAAAAGGGAACTCTGAAAGAGGGAAATTCTTCGGATCATATCTTTTTCCGCAAAAGACCGTGAAACAAGCTTCAAGATCATTCAGATCCGGTTCGATTGGCTTTCCCTTTTCAGCTTTCTTTTTCCCTTTCGTGAATTTAGTCAGAAAAGAAAGCACGTGCCCCAAGAGTCTGATGTCTCATTTGTTGCGTTTCCTGACTCACTTCAAGGCTTCAAAGAAGTGATTTGTTACACGGATTTGCTTTCTTTCCCCTTTCAAAATATTTCTATTTGAAAAGAAAGGAGTTTTACGCAGGTGGCACTTTTGATTGATCGGAACCTGGAATTCAGAAAAGTAATCTGAATTTTTACGTTTTTTTTATTCCAGCTTCCAGGTATCAAACTGAATGGGGATTTTGAATCAAAATTGTAAGTTTGAGTTTTAGAGTAGAGGTAAGCCCTCCTTGTATGTATGTATGTATATGTGTATATATATATATATATATATATTCATATCTATATATATATATATATTTAAATAAATAAATAAATAATTATATATATATATATAAGTAGAAACCAAATATATTGAAAAATATTGAATAATATTTTTTTAATCATTCGAAAGAATGAAATGTGAAATATATTTGAATGTATAACATTTTTACTGGTTTTTCCAAACCGTTATCTGTACTTTTTTTTTATTCCAAACATCTTTGTTTAGAAGGATTAGTTCTAAAACATCTACTACAGTCTAACTGATTAGCTTCGATGCGTTTTGTAAACTCAGATGTCTTCTTCATTACCTGTGGGGTGACTGGGAGTGAAAGAATAGTCCCACTGAAGCGCATACATGTCATAAGAGGCGACTACAATAGGTATACAGTGTTTTTAGTTATAGTCGAACACCCTGCTCCTGCGGATTATATCATGTGACTGGAACTGGTCCTCCAAGTTGAGAGACCCCAAGGCTTACCTTCTATAGGGTAAACTTTTTACCTTCGAAGGGCATCATGACCCCAATGAACCCTAGTGATCTTTTCCCTCTCCATGGGGTTTACTATCTTTGATAAGTAATGGTTAGGCCCAACCTGGATACCATAACGTTCCTTCTCTATTTTCAACCCTCTTGTCAAGGAATTTTTATCTGTTTTGATTAAACTTTTTCACGCGCATGGTAATAGATTTACCCTGTGAAGTTTTTCTTAAATAGCTTTCTGATTTTCTTCCGATTTAGTACAACAAAGAGAAACACTGAAAAATTAATATTGAAATTAACTTCTCGAATTTTTTTTAAAGAAGTACAAGAAACTTCCAAACCGTAACACCATATCTTATTTTACCGAAATTAAATGATGTATTATAATTCACAATAGTAATAATAATTAGAGAAGAGTTATTTGAGCAGAAAAAACTGGCATATTTTCTTTTTCAACTTTCGTACTTAAAGTCAGATATTTAATTTGTAATATTTATTAATAAATGCAATATTAAGAAAGAGATAGAGTTACATGATAAAATTACATATGTGAGAACAATAAAAGAGAAGAATATAATATGTGAAAATAATAATAAGTGATAATAAAATTAACTATGGTAATTTTTCGTGAGAATGTTGTCACAGTTACATTTATACTGTTGACAGTAAATTATTTTATTTTAAAGTTCAATTTAATTTCAAGGACTTCACTTACTGCTTACGCTTTCTGTTACAAACATTTTAAAATGTAATTTGTACGATGTTTCGAAGTTCATCATGAATTGTAAAAAAAATTAATCTTAAATGATACATCGTAAGCACTATTTTTGACACTGACAATTGCTTTATAAAGGTTCTTTTTAGCCATTTCTGTACTCCCACATTTTTTTTCATCATTATATTTTCTTATTTTTAATATTAAAGAAATATTCTAAACATTGTTCATCAACCGTCAGAATTTTTCTTTGACAGTTCATTATATTTTTTTTCAGTAAATTTGTTGGCCAATTTCAGTAAGTGTGATTAAACATACTATTAGTTGGTAACTAAATTTAGCCCTCAGAGTTTCTTGCTTGAAAAACTTCACGATAAAAAATATTTATTTTATTTACACAATGAAAAGGTTAATACACTAGAGATAATGAACCAATTAAAAATATTCGAAACACTTCGTGGATCGTATCCTGCTTGAGTACCAGATTCTTAATATTATTCTGGTTTATTTATCACTAAGATCAATATGTTCCTAACTTCACTTATTTACACTGAATGAAGAATGATGTTTCTCTCTAATCTGTAGCATTTCAGAATTCTCATGAAATATTTATGAGCTTATTGCTTAGTTTCCTGTCGCCTATGCAAGCTACAACATACTTCTCTGAGGCTTTAATGATCTACAATTTTAAACTTGTTTTTATTCCTATAAATGTTGGAATTTGTATATGAATAGCAAGTTGCACTGAATTAATACAACCCAGTAATAATATTAAAGAAGAATAAAAAAAAGTTCATTCTATAATTAAAGGGTAAATGTAAAAATGCTCTTCGAATAAATAAAAAGAAAAAAAAAGTCTTACGCAAAATTTTGCAAAGAATTAATTTAGCCTCTCCAAAAGTGCTTTTTCTATAATTATTATGATCAAAAAAAAATTACCCTACTATATCTTCATATTTTTATCAGAAAGTAATATGCTACTAATGTGTGTTCACTGTTAAAAGAAAACTTAAGTTGAAATTTTAAGAAGTATTACATACCTAAAAGTCTGTGTATAAAAATAATAATTAAATAAAAAGGCTGGTAAAGTAAAAATCTGATAACAAGACTATAAGAACATGTTTCGACTTTGGTTTAATGTTCCCATGCCGATGTATTTGCATAACCTTATGTAATACTGTTATAAGAATTAAACTATGTACAATCTTAAAAGTTCTATACAAAGTCTTACAATAAACAGATTTAGCCACCCAAGGTGCAATTTCGCTTATAATAATTATTAAATTACTCAATTAAGTATAAGAATTTAAGTAAACGATTAAATATCTAGGAACAGACAATAGTAAAATTTTCGAATATTAAAATTTAATGAAACGATAAATTATTAACTTGAATATATTTAAGCTAAATATAATTAAAATTAAAGCAAACGATAAACATTGAAAAGTGATTTGGTACACCAAAGGGATACATCTAAAACAATAGCCCCTTGGGTGGCTAATAATTTTTTTTTTCATAATATTTGGATAACTTTATGGCTTAAGATTAAAATAATTATCATTTTCATCATTGCTTAGTATTTAGTTATATTTTAAAGTTATTAAATTAGTAATACTGTTTAAATAATTCAATGACTACAACAAATATAACAAAGGTTTAGTAAATAAATCTAAATTTGTGTTACTCTGGTTTCATTTCTTATATTATGATATCAAGAGTTTGTACTAATAGGTACGATTCATACTGATATAATTACAGCATTTTACCTATAAAACACTTAACCATCACAAATGCCTATTTTGGAATAAAATCTGGACACCAGTAAAAACAGACCAATGATAGGCTTTCCCGTATGAATTGAGAATCTGAAAATAAATAATCAAATAAATAAGACTTTAAGTTAAGAAATAGTAAAGATGTTTTTACATTATTAAATGTTGCATCAGATTTTGTGGAACACGACTAAATTCGTATGACGTCATGATCACATGATATCTTGACCACGTGATACCCATCGATGTAAACAAGTCTTGTATTCGTTTGTTCGCACAGCGTTTGTGAAATGCGTTATGTTTCATAATTTTAAGTAACTTACCTTTTATTAAATATACTACTTTCTGATTGAAAGAGAAGTTATCATAAAACTTTATTTTATGTATTTTTCACCCTAAATAGAAGAAAAATCGAAATTTTGGATTGCTGTAGTAAAAAGATATTGAATCATTCTTCTATCAATAAGCTGAAATAATGTTTGCAAAATTGTTTCGTTTACATTCAGATATTTTATTATAATTCCGAAAACATCATAACTTAACTGTGTTTTTCTACTATTTAAAAATATTTTTACTACTCTCCTTTAATTTAATAATATTATTTGAGGAAGGTTTGCAGATGTTTAATATGTTAGTACATGTTTTTAACGTTTAAATTTGCGGTATTCGGAAGCATACACATTGTATGGAATTTCATTTTATGGTGTATTTGTTTTTTGAATGAAATATCGAAGATAATTATTTAAAAAAAAAACTTTATACTTGCATGTCTTTTCTTTCAGTGAAAGCACCATCTTGCTACAAATTTGTCTTCCACAGACGACTCTATCTTTTATTCCCCTTCTGCAAGCGTCGGATTCAAAATACTCCCTTCTGCCGCCATCTTGGCGTGATTTCAAAAATTTCGCCAAGTGGCCCCAGTAAACTAGGACTTGACCCGAATTTAAAGAAACTATACTTCAAGGTACAAAATTGCACCTGTTTAAATCACAAATCATTGTATAACTATTATAGCTTAATTATGTATTTTGATTAAAATATAAAATAGTTTAATCCAAATTTAAATCCATTGTTGCTTTATTTTTTAAACAGAATGAGCCTGGTGAATTAAATGTTTTTATTACATGAGAGATACGATAATTCAAAAAAGAGTTTATTTAAATTTTAATAATTCACATTTAATTTTTGGATGGTTTAGAATAAATATTATACTACAATAAATATCGGGGCCTTTATTTTTAACAAGTTAGAATTAATCGATGATCTGTTGATACATAGCAATATTTAGTACTTTACCATTTCGCCGGCACAAGGCTCACAAAGAAGACTTTATTTGCGACAACACACAGTATACACATATTTGGCGTCGGTTGTATAATTTTTGGCGATTTTATCACCTGCGCCGACGAAATGGAGAAAAGTATCCAATATTTATAAGCGAAATAATTTGAAATACAAAATAAGCTGAATCAAAACAAAAAGATGAAAATAACTCAATAGCCCTTAACAGTTCAAAATTGTATTTTTTAAAGCAGAATATAATTTAAAGCTTACATTATAAGAATACAAACAAACGTCAGAAGCAAGTTGAAATAGGCTTAGTTTACCGAACGACATTTTTACAACACATTTAAACAATAATAAGACTATAGATACATAAAAATATACTCAGATTATTTCCTGCCGAATATAAATAATTGAATAGTGAAAAAATATGATAATATTAAATATATTAATTGAAATAAAATGGATATACAAGATATATACAACTAGCATGTAGGGAAATCCTATGTAAATACAGTTTGTTTATGATATATATCACGTGATTTTGTGAATTTAGTCCAATGGACCTTATTATTATTACTATAACCTTAATATATTAATATTAAAAATTATAACCTTAAATATAAGAAGTTAACAATGAATATTTACAAAATAAATCTTATTTCAGGCATACGATATTTGTCTTTGTTCCTGAAGATATACCTGAATTTATCATACATTTATTACCATTGATCACAGCTTATCATAAAAGAGTTAAACTATTCCTTTTAAAATGGAATACGTATAAGAAATAGTTTTACATAATGCTAAAAGTTTTATATCATTACTTTCTGTTTATTTATTGATGTTTTTAAATAAAGCTCTTGTGAAATTTTCTACAATAAAATATACATCTGGATCAGATTATACATCTAAAAAATTTCTCAAGAAACTTAAATGTTATTGATTAAATTATGTCAACAATGTTGCAATGCTTAAGTTCTTTGTTTTCAACATAAGTTATATGTAGGTTTAAATAAAAATTACTGCATTAAATTTGGAAAGCTGAGTTGTTAACACATATGGAAATTAAGATAAGAATCTAAAGAATTTTTCATTCATATAGTTTTGAAGTTCTCTAATTAAAAAAATTCTCGTTACATGATTTATGCTGCCATAAATAGCTTTCGTGAAGATTTTATCAATATGATCAACAGTATCATTACCGTTTATTTTGTTATAGAAGAAACAATTTTTTAATCACATAAGAAAATTTTTTGTATCCATAAAAATATTGTTGTTGGAATAAAAATAAATTATGATTTTTTTTTTCATCTTTCTTCTTTTGAGATAAGGAATGCAAATCGTAATTAGTTTGAAATAGGGGATCATATATTGTGTTTTATAGAGAGACAGGCTAATTTATCAAGTATTTCAGAAAATTAAGAAACAATCAAGGAAATACTCTTTGTTTAAAAAACTAGATGATATAAAATAATTAGTCTTAAATAATTATGAAAATCTTAAGAATCATGATCAAGAAGAAAAAAATGGTAACTCTTTTAAAAGATTTTTAAAGATATATCTTTTCATTCATGTGAACTGCTGTTATCTCATTATTCTAGTATAAAAAATTATTCAAAATTAATTTCTAGAATAAATTTTATTTATTATTATTACGCATTAACTTACGTTTAAATGTCAATTTATGCTATAATCAATGCAATAAAATATATGAAAAATTATTTAATGCATTTATCCATAAACTCAGCTTTTCAGGTGTGAGTGTTACGCTCTAAGAATAGCATTTTCACATTGATTACTCAGTAAATTACATCGTTCAAACTAAATTCAACTCATTTAAATATTAATAATCAAAAATATTATTCTCAGTATTATAACTCACAATTAATCTATCGCTTTAAACAACGCCTTTAAAATAAAGTACACTTCACAAAACTATTAAATGCTTAAATCCAGTCGTCATAAGAAATGGAACACCCTAAATAATTTTCGTAATTCCCAACGCAGCTGCGCAAAATTAGAATCAAAGTTGATGGCTTGAATAGAACAAAGTTTTAATACTATTGGACTAGTTGATGAGCTTGACTATCATACTTAATTAACATTCAAAATAATTTTTAATTATGAAATTATATACGCTTCGCAGAAATTCTTGTAGGTAGATCCGGTGTGGCCAAACCGTAGAGCATTGGATGATTACAAGAGGCGCTTCAGTCAAATTTGATAAAAAGAAGAAATGTTCGAAAAACCTTGAAAATTCTGAATATGCTTAAACTTTTACAAGGTAAATATCGCGTGAGGTAAAGTCCTATCTAAGCGTACTGTTTGGCGTGATTTTAAAAATCGCGCCCAGATGGTGCCAAGTGCGTTATTTTCAAATTCGAAGCAGTTTCAACAGGAAACGAGATGGCGTTTTGTCTAATGACAAAGTAAAACATGGAAACGTTGCGATTCGAAGAAAATGTATAAATAGCACAAAAATACTTAAAACAAATATAAAAAAAAACCGCGCGATTTCCAAGCTTTAAGGTATTTCAACATTAAACAGGATGATGTTAGAATGACAATTTCCTAAGGATTGCAATCAAACAAAAATGCATATGAAAATGAATTCAATAAAAAAAAAAAAAAAACATTGAAAACTTTATAAGAAAAAGAAAGGAACAAATTACTGACTTTTAACGGTGACGATTGCGATGCTTATTTTGGAAAAGTAATGATGAAACTGATTATCAGTTAACGCAGCCTGATTTTCTAATGGATGTTTGATTAAAGACTACATTTACTGTAAAAATTCGTGATGCTCATTGTTTTCAAACCAGTAACACTTTCTCTAATAATCTTTTTGTGCTGATATTCCCACCTCTCGTCATGTAAAGATGAAATCGGTATTCTGGCCAGATAGCGAGATTTTGTAAGGGACACTTGACTATCGATAAAGTTTTTCATAAAAAAAAATGTCGGTCAAGTGTCCGGTGCAGGGTCCAGCCCAAAGTGAAAAGGAAAAGACGACAATAACAATCAAATACTTTGCGAGCGTCAGTCATTACGACACTTTCCTCAATCTGATTTTTAACATACATACATGAAATTTATTAAAAAGTTAATCGTGCATATTAAAATATGTATTAAGAAAAGATGATTTGTCCGGCCAAGACGAGAAACGGAATCGTTCATATAGTAAGGCTGTAACACCCGGTCTTTCCGGGCGTTATCTTGTGCCATCACTAATTTCAAATATTAAATACTACAACACTAATAATTACAGAACCACCAAAAAAACTTTCACAATTTATTAATTTATATTTACTATGACACCAATAATTATGCTCTCCAGGTTAAGTTTACTAACGCATTAATTCAACCCACCAATAATAATCTAACAACTTCTTACCAATATCTTTTATCAACTGCAACTCCGAATCTGGAACAACTGCTGAAAATACTAGAACCAATCTCTAACTGAGTAATCTATACTCGGATTTCAATACTAATCTGCAAATTCGCCTTCCTCTTATATAGCACTTAGACTTCACCTCCTCTCACTAAAACGCCTTTCTGATCCTCCATCGGATACTCTACTCCTTCACATGGAGTTTATATAATTCTCAATTTAACCGTTTCACTTCGTTCCTAACTGCTTTACATATTAATATTCTTCATCACGTTTCATTTTTGGTTCGGCAAAGGTTGTTTAGTGAAAGCAATCAATCTCAATTGAAAGTCCCCAAGGTTAGTTAAGAGAAACCTCGAATAGCCCAATGTCACAAGGCTACCAGAAAAATAACTTTACGATTTTTAACGTTCTAAGACTTTTGATAGGGTTACCAACTTGGCGATTTATCGCTAACCGAAACATTTCCCGTCGCCAAGAAGTACGCAAAACTCGGATCCACCCTCACGTGATAATTTCGTGAATTAATAATGCCAATTTGATTGATTGGATTTTTTCATTTTTTTTATTATGCTTCAATTTGAGAAGCTACACAAAGGCTATTAGAGACGTGGACCTCAAATTTTGAGCCTCGGTCAAGTGACGAGGATGACACTTGATCTGTCATCTCCCTCTACAGACTTTCAAACCACGTCACGGAAGAATTAGGACTTCAATCCGATTTAACATGGATCAGCCTATCTACATGGCGGGACTTTAGGGGCATCTGAGCTTGAAACCACGACCATGACCAGTAGGCTATCATGTACACTTCATTAAACTAATTTAAATTAAGTAATTTAACTTTTGTATTAAGTTATTCCTTTTCCTCATCTTAGCGAAGAAGATTCTATACCCTTATCTCTATTTATCAAACTTTATCAATGAATGTAAGATGATATAAAAAGTCATCGAATCTCACGGCACTTCTGAACGTGTTGATCAAACAAATTGCCCACGGTATGCAGAAGAATGGCCCCTCTGAAGCAGAGGGTGATGTAAATGTATTTCAGTTCAAATTTGAATATAATTTGAACATTACCTCTATAAATAGTAGAAAGAATCTGAGTAAGTGTCTGTTTACTATGATACTTGACTTAAATAAGTTTATATATATATATATATATATATGTGTGTGTGTGTGTGTGTGTGTGTGTGTGTATAATATTGCCTCATAAAAATTGATCAATAAAAAATTATTAATTATTAAAAAGCTGCACTTAATGGCACAGAAACTTCCATCTCAGTTTGACCTTGATTATTTTAGACCATGCATTAGATAGAATTGCGTTAAATTTTTAATTTTATGGATTTTATGAGAATACGAATAAAAATATTTAAGACTTGACGATGTGACAAATAACATTTTTTCATAATTTTTAAAATAATTCATATATTTTATTAC
>BMAW01002564.1:464997-558164 GCA_019974015.1 Nephila pilipes | reverse complement strand
AACTGGCTGTAGAAATGCAACACCATGAAGGAATCATCTTGGGAATCAAATGGGGGTGCAAGCAAATGTCAGGATATTATACAGAGTGTCAGTTTTCAGAGCCATCGCGCGTGCGCAGCATAGCCTCCTTTTCAGATGATGCTGAAAGCATTTTCCATCTAGAGTGCTGGCAGGATGATTTGTAGAAAAAGTCATGATTATTACTGGCATTGAAAATGGCAGGCGTTTGAGGCGTGGACCTGGTGCCTCCACGACAGGAAGGAGCAGAAATTCAAAAAGCAACTTACAGGTTTACACACGGGAGCAGAGGGGGAGGATGAATATGGCGCTTCCAGGAAGGAAGGTTTCCTATCCAGCACCATGCAGAAAATGTTATGTCATCTGTGGGGCAGGATTTCACACAGTGGAGGTTTGGAAGCAGTGGACCGGCAGGCGCCAGGCATAATAAAGAAAAACAAACAGGCACTTTCTACGGGCGACCAGAGAGAGGTGCTGCAGAAGAAGAAGTCAGAGGCGCGATGATCATTTCTCCCACATGGCGGTGAATGATCTGCTACAACCTTCTCTGTAGCTGGCAGTGTCTGCTGGGGTGCTGGTGTCAGCTGATGGAAACAAATCATCAATCTCACTGCGCATGGACCCCCGCGCCTGCAGCAGTTCCCCTCACGGCAGATCATCAGACGGCTCTTGCTGCGTCGGCGATGGGCTCTTAGAGGGCTGCAAGGGGCCGACGGCAGGCCCCTGATTAACCATCGCGCACTCGTTCAGATCATCGATTTGCGCCAGCAGCTGGACCCCATGGTGGCCGACCAAACCGTAACACAGACCTGCCGTCGGCGCTGCCCTGCTTCTCGAATTAAGCATTATTCGGTTGTTGCAATTGAGCACCCGGAGATTTATGTATTCTGGGGTGCGTTTCTGTCTCTGCCGGATCAGGAAATTTGATGCAAGGTGAGATCAATCTCAATGTAACGCCGTTGTCATGTGAAATTGTGCTACGAAGTCGTTCTCGCTGCGCTTCGAAGGCATCCTGGAGCTATCTTTCGTAGCGGATGATAATGCCGCCCCACATGGCCGCGCGCAGGTTGTTGAAGACTTCTGTTCAGCGGCAACGCGGCGCTTCTTCCTTGGCCTGCCATTCACCATAGCATTATATATAAAAATAAGGCATGATCATCAGTCATAAATACTTTTAATATTAAAGTCAGCAGTTTTTTTAAATTTCTTCAAAAACAAGTTGTATTATTAATTTCAGAACATACATTGTTCGAGTAACAGATGGTAACTGGGAATCTCATCGTTTTCATCATTAACAATCAAAGTGGAAAGCTGTATTTGTTGGTGCCATTGGTAGAATCGAAAATAAATTGTTCTTCTTAGACTTACAATAGCTCAGTTGGGCTCATTCATAATACACGAAGGAAATCTTTAGTATCAGATAATCATCGAGTACTACCTTCTCATTTTTCATAATTAGAGCTTTTTAAGTAAAAATGTCTGATCCAGCAATTTGGCAAAAGCAGCCCTTTAATAGGGCTTTGCGAGCTATGCAATCTCACATTTTCACAGAAAGGGAGCTATAATGTCCACTTAAAGAAATTTCATCCATAATATTATTCGTATTACACAGTTGATGTTGTGTGTATTCAAGAACGAGCAGTTAAAACTTAATCTTATGAGAGATTTGATCAAACAATCTTATGAAGATACAAATTTAAATTTGAAATATATTTTTCTTACTCTGGTAGGGAGTTTGATGAGTGGAAAAGACAATGTCATTATTAATGAATAAAGAGGTAGCAGGTGCCATTACAACATCGTTTGTGAGAATTCTATTTGCATAGGAGTGGCATAGAAAATTTAAAACCAGAAAGGAATCAACATATTGCATCGGAGTGCCTGTTAATGTAGGAAAACATGTTCGGCTTTCATCAAAATAGTCAGAGAATAACACGAAGAAGCCATTGAAATAACAGTTGAATAGCATAGAAAGCATATTGAATATGATATACAAATTGCAACCTATTAAAACAAATTGAAGACTGAAGAGCTTTAGCATCTCTTTTGGATATTTGTGTTCTTCCATCAAAAACTTCAGAAGATACACAAACACAATTTTGAGCGACTGAACCGTTCAGTACTTGCAACGAAAAAGAATCTTCACAAGATTTGCAGAGTTATTAAAATTCACACAATTATTTTTTTTTGCACAAGAAAGGTGCAGTTCCTGTTCATTTACTAGAGCAAAAAATGATGAATGAATAATCGCCAGCTCCGATTTAGTGTGACGTTTTGTTTTACTTTGCCAGTACAATTGAAAGTTCCTGAAAGGAAAAATCCCCGATCCCGAGAAATCCCCTCAACACCTCAGCGAAATTCCTCTAATCCCTGCGATTTAAGTAGACTCGTCCCGTTTTCGGTCTCCCATAGGGATGCAGAGCTGCGAACAGACGCTAGTGTTTCCTCTCACTTAGAGGAATGTCACTCACTCCAGTATCAGCGTTCCCTGGTGGTGAGGTGAATCCCGTTCTATGGCCACATTCTATGCGATGAGTCACGTTCCGAATCAACATTAATTTATTAATTTATGATTGATATGTTAAATTTGTTCATGATTTAATATTTTGTGAATTTAATTTTTGATGTTTTTGTTTTGTTCATATATATATATATATATATATATATATATACATATGAAAGTTAATAAAAACTCATGATTGTTATTTAGTTCACTGAGAGAGAGGGAGCATTACATTCTGATGACCGCCGCCCGGCTTCGGCCATCAAGGCCCAAGCGAAAGTCCATATGAAGATTACAAAGAAGGTCAGAAGAGAGAGCTTTTTCGCTATGCATCAAGTTGTATGGCAAGGATTTTCCACAATGGACGTAATGGCACTGGATTAGGGATTCTGAGGACTTCCGCTTTTGACAGAGAGTCTAGTAGAGATTATTTCTGACACATTTACGACCGTCGTAAAGAGGATTAAACAAAGTTTATGAGCACGTGATCTAATAACTAAAAGGATAACTTGGAATTGGGTCAGGAAATAAGAATGAGCTCTTTACTTTTGAATCAAAGAGAATAGGACCAAATAGAAAATTAAATTATTATTAAGAAAAATTATGAAATTAATGTTAAATCATTACACTCACTCACACACACACACACACATATATATATATATATATATATATATATACTTTCTTTTTTACAAGATTATTTTATTTGAATTACTCTAATTTTATTGATTCAATTTTTTTCTTAGTTAAATTATTATCTATAACAAATGCTTGCAAAAATTTGAGGCAATGATAATTTTATTTTGTTATAGGTAATCATATTTCCATAATAATATTGTATTGATCCGGTAGAGAGGAAACTTGATCAATAGTTTAAATTTATTTTAATTCAGTGCTCTCTATAAATAAATATTGAATGCAAGAAGTCTCATCAGAGTTATTTTTTAAAAGTGCTGTTGTTCCATCTTTGTTTGGGATTCTATTTATTCAATTGTTTTGTTATTTCCTGGAGGCAATTTTTAGTTACCTATTCTATTTGTGTTATTATTTTTCTGTTATGATAAATATTTGTTATTCCAATTCATTCATTTCTACTTATTTACTGGGCACAATTCTCATTTTCAATTTTTGTAAAACATATTCTATTGGGATGGTGATTTTTGTTTTATAAATTAAAACCTTTTTTGCTGGAAAAACTGAAATTTCGTTTTTTTGCGTTTTTTTAAAAAAAATTCCTGTTATTTGTCATTGAAAGAAGTTTTCGTATTGATTATCATTATATGTGCTTAGATAAAAAAAAAAAAGTTTTTGCTTTGTCTCAACAGAACTATTGCTCTTTATAAAATCATTTCTGTATGTGTTAAAGATCATTTTTTGACGAAATATAAGAATTTCATTTAAAAAAAGTTATTATTTAATAATTTAATATATTTCTTGAAATGCTTAAAATAAGAACCATTTTTATTACTATTTCATAATACCACTTTTGTAAATTAAACTGGCATTATTGAATAATTTTGATTTCATTAAAATAAAAATTGAAAACTGAGCTTAAGATTGGTTAAACAGCTTAAAAAAATAGATCAATAGAGTATACTAAAATAAGACTGGATTCAATTCTAAATGTACAATTTTAATATCAAAATTACTCGTATTTTACTATTAATTATTCATTCAATTCCTTAAGAAACTTCTGGTTTTCATATTATTCATACATATTAAATGCGTATTTTTGTGGTTGTGTATTATTACTCATTTAAATATTTTACACTTGGTGACAGGTTTGGTGAGTGTTTAAATTCAGCCTTGGAAGAGCGAGTATTATAGCTAGTATGAGTTAAAAGTAAATTGAATGTGCGTGCAATGTATCAATAATGAAAATTTCATTTAATATATTTGAGCAATGTGATATATTCAATGGCATCTTTAAACTAAATAATATTCAATCAAGTAAAAGAAACTCTGATTGGATCACAGACAGAAAAAAAAAAAAAATCTTACGAAGACAGCTTAAAATTTACTTTCAGCTATACAATTAATATTTATTTATGATTATTTTAATTCAGTCCAATTTATTTAAATTTGTGTAAGATCACAAATCGTGGACAATTCAACACCGCACATTCATCGGTCATCAGATCAGTGATTAGCGCACATTCCCGCCTGTTCTCAGAATATGTCTTATCACTACAGCGATAATCACGCATTCCTAGATGTTCTCAGAACTCCTTATCATATCAGTTTAATGATAAGAGTTTCCTTCATCCTCGTCTACGTAGTTGGGTATGGGCCAAAAAAAAAAACCTACTTTTTTAAAATTATTCCTCGGAAAAACTACTTTTAAAACTTACAAATGTCGTAACGCTATTGTTCTAAATGTGAAGCTTGGGGTATGAGAAGCAAGGAGAAAAAAAAAAGAAATCTGGTAATTTTAAAGCATTTATTATTCGATGCAAAAAGCCCCTTTTTTTTTTTTTTTTTTTTTTGGTAAAAATAGCAATATTTTATAATTTTATTCAACTTTATATTTTCAATATTTTTTAATTTTATTCAACTTTATTTTTTCACCTTTAATAAAGAAGCCTAAAAACATATTTTTCATTTTCAATTTTTCATTTAAAAGAATGCATTTCAAATTCGCCTTTTTGGAAAAAATTCTTAATAAAATAATAGATTATCGGAGTATCAAGTACACCGTGACATGTTGGACGCCCTGCTTTCCTTTCACGTGATTAGCTATAGACCGGCAGCATATTCACTTTGCTCTGGAAACGGAGATATCCCTTACCAGTTTCCGAATCTTTTGTTTTTCGGTCAATCGCCGGCAGTTATTAATGTGACCTTAATGTTTTTACTTCGTTTTCACATGCTTGTTGAATGTGGACACCAGAAAAGTGTAGTAAAAGTGGCTAAGTGTCATGGCTAAGGAAGATATTTTGAGAGCAATATTCGGTAATCTAAGTGAATTTTTGCAAATTAAGCTCCCTGAAACACAAAGATAACTTGATGACTATGATTCCAATGACAATATGAGATGTTATTATGATCCAGCAATAAAAATAGGCTTTGACAGTGAATAAAAAGATTTAGCAGTCGAACGAAAAAGCTTAAATTCCCGCGTTTCCGATTGTAGTAAAAGTGTGTAATTAATACATGTCATGATAATTATTATAAAAAGATTCTACCATCTTGATGTAAACAAAGCTACATTCATGAAAAAACATGAATCTACACACTTGAACCTGCTTTGCTTTTAGATGTAACTGCATGTAAACGTCTAATTGCCATGAGCTGCTGTCACCAAAATAAATCCAAATTTAAGTGAATTCTTGAATTAAATAAATTGTTATAGTGATAGAGGCCATCAAATTTCTGTAATTGAGTTATATTTTATTTTCTTGCAAAGAAAATATGGTTTGGGGAAGAATGGATCGTTGGACTTGCAGGAAACTTGCAAATCAGCAAAGAAGTTTGACAGTAAGAAAAAAAAAAAAAAAAACGAAGAGAGAGCCATAGCTCAATCATAGTACCTCAAGTGAAACAATGGAGACCTACAAACCAGAACATTTTGACAAAATACAAACAGAAATATATTGGAAATATCTCGGATAATGATTCGAGAGTAACCAAAATACACAGTAAAATCCTAGCTTACAGGGGCTGGCTGCTTTGCGAGATCTTGAATAAAATGACGCCAAATTCAGGATTTTCTAATTCGTAGTCGTTTCAACTGGAAACAAGATGGCGTGTTGTCGGAACGACAATTTTGAAGCTTTGCAGTTGTACTGAAAACGTAAGAAAGCATCGCATAAAAAAAGAAAATCACTAAAAAAAAAAAAGAACAGAAAGAATTCACTGATCGTACTCTGTATCTATTGGGAAGAAAATGGTTGCTGATCGTGCTTTTACAAAACAAATTTCACGATATGCAACTTACTGCTTTGTAACCGATATCATTCGAATTTCTTATACTTTTTATGCTGATTTTCTTCATCTTTCACAAAGATTTGTGAGCTCTGTAGTAGTAAAGATGATATGTAAAAATAGATAGTATAAAAACAGAGAAAATCACTAAAAAAAGAACAGGAAAAGACATCCACTTTATTCTGAAGGGACATCTGCATTCATCGGAGGGTAAAACGGTTACTGACCACATTTCTCGAATAAACCAAGCGATACTACTTTCAAACGGAATTCATTTGAATGTTTGATACTTCACGTTGATTTTCTTTTTCCCTTTCGGGAAAAAAAAATTCTTCAAAATGGTCAATTTCGAACGATTTTAACGGACGATCCATTTCAAAATTTGCGGTATTCAATGATAATTCTCCATCCGATCCAGTCCTGGGTGGAAAAGGGAGTAATTGAAATTTGCATTACTTTTTTTAGCTTAGGGAATTTATGATTGCCAGGAAAAAGTTAATCCTAAGAAATGTTACCATCATGGCAACTTATCGCCAAAAAAATTTCCTGTCGTCAAGAAGCCTCCGTAAAGTAAGATCTAACCGAATTCATTAGTATTATTCAGTGCACTGTCTCTCCTCGATTATTTACTACATCACGAATGGGATCTTTCACAGCAGGCACATCGCTGCGACTAGATCGCTGCTTGCAAAATTTCCCCTATCACTTCTACTATTATCTCATGGGGACCCGATTATCAAGATCTAATATGTCTGAATTTTCCCGAAAATCTGACTTTGATATACATTTTTTTGAATAAAAATATTGGATAGTTTTATGAACTATGCTTAATAATAAGTCCATATATAGTGTTAAATTATTGAAAATGAAAAACATATTTATCATTCATGAAAATTTATTTTTTTAAAGATGAAAAGTAAAGTTGTGTATGTGTTAGTAAAATTACAAAATATTGCTATTTTTACAACATAAAATTTGTTTTAAAGTTTTTTAGCGCAAAGGGTGAAATATTATCTAATTAATAGTTTCAATTTATTTTTATAATTTTTTTTCATCCCCCCAAAAATGGTACTGTCATGATGCAAAGGAAAAAAAAATGGCCACTTTAGTTTCTTTTTCAATATCCTAGATTTAGCTGGAATAAATGCCTGGATATTGTATAAAAACATGAAGGGCGAAAATATATAATGAAAAAGGTTTTTGTTTCGCCAGTTGAAGAACTTGCTTCTGAATAACATATTATAAGAGAAAAACAAGAAGCTGATATACCAGCAGTTGATACACCAAGTTCAAGTAGCACCCTTCATACTCGTAAATGTTGTCAAATAGGAATATGTAATAAAAATGAGACCACAACTAGTTGTAATCTATGCAAAAAATATGTTTCGGAAAATGTATACAAACAAAAATCTACGTATGTAAAAATTATAGCAAATAAAATTTCGAATTGTATTTATGTTGTAGGTTTACTGTATCCTTTATACTGTATAGTATAAAAATAGTATCAGCCATTATATGCTGGATCTGGAATACTACGTGGCAATTAAATCATAAAATAAAAAAAATTTGAATATTATTATGTTTTAATTAACTAATGAATGAATTTATAAATAAAATATATTACAATTAATCTAATTGAAGTAATTTACCATTTTTTAAAATGTATAAAGTCTGGAAATCCAACTTACCGTTTTTCTAAGACCAGTCATTTTGACTGGAGTCGGTAAAAATAGGTATAGTCAAATTGGTGGCATATCTAGTGTTAAAAAATTATTAATAATTAAGCGATGTTACATAATTAAGACATTTGTTATTTACAAGTCTATGAATAACAAAGTTCGTTATTCTTAACAACAAAATCTGTTGTCATAAAACCCGAATGTAAAAGAAAAATAAACATCGAATAAATTACTTCAAAAAAGGCACTAAATAAATATTTGTTAAGAACGTCATGAATACACACTCAAGTGGATTAAATTATAACGTGATCATTGCAACTTAGAAGTAGAACGCTCCTTCCTTACTTTGTTTGTTTGGGTCTGTTATGCCTGATCTGTAGAATCAACTGTTGAATCTAATTAATCATGACGTCATTCTTGATTCCATTATTTTAGGTCACGCTTTTCAATGCCATAGTATTTGTTTTGAATCATGTTATGATTCAGAGCGAGTAATTCAGTCAAGCAACTTTTATCAATTGTTAATAAGTTTCTAAATTTTTTAAAAAAACTGAATACAGCACTCTCTCTATAATCCGGCACTTCACCTTACCTATCTTGTCAATTATCCGGCACTTTTAAACAAATAGACAAGCTTTACAGACGTCATACTTATGCTTTTTACTTCAATTGAATAAAGAAGGCTATGCATACAATATTGCACAATTTTTGTAGTTTTAGTTATTTAGCGCGTTTGACACATTATTTGTTGTGTGCCATATTAAATTTTATACAATAACACATAGCTTTTGCTGTTTCAATGCGTTATTATAAGTGATCCGGCTTTTTCGGTTGTCAGGTGGTGCTCTAGTTTAATATTTGCTGGGTTTTCGAAAGTACTGTATGAAATTATTGTAGAATTTTTTTATTATTGTAGAATTTTTAAACCTGTTTTTTTTTTAAATAATTGCTTATGGAATTTTACGTGCATGGAATATACGTAAGTTCCATATACGTTTTTATAAATAAATTACTCATAGAATACTTTCTTATTTTGAATTATTTTGTTCAAATCCGAAATAAGTAATCGAATATCTGTTTTCACCTGATGCATAACAGTACTCAGCTTACGTTTTTTGAGTCGGTTTGTTAAGCACACCACTCTCAGATGATTCCGAACATGTTTTTTCGAAAAGAGATAAAAATCGATACTTTATTTAATGTATCACTTTTAGAGCGACATAATGTTCCATCTTGTGAACTTTATGATATCAAATGAAATTATTCGAGATAAAAACCAACGTTTTTATATGGTGGCAAAGTTTATTAAAAAATAATTATTGAAACATTAATTAAAACTTGTCGCCAAATGTCTAAATATTGTATTGTTAGGCGAGTAAGAACGATTCCCAAAGTTTCACAGTTCTAGTTTGATGGGAAGTTGGTTAAATTAACCATCGAAAATTTGATGACACATACATACACCAAGTGAAATACATAATACTTTTTAACTTTAAAATTTACTTAAAAAGAGACATTTGAGAGCGTATTAAAAAATTCATAATACTCATAAAATCAAAACATGCATTTGAAAGTTTGTAAGTCATTCTATTAAAAAAAAAGTGGAACCAGAATTCAGAAAAATTATTGAGATAAGACACGGCGCCAAATATTGGAATCTTTCTTTCTTGCGAATGATTACTGACTGAAAGTCAGCAACCCTTACTATCTCCCCTTTGTTAGTTTTACAATACCCCATGTGGCGTGGGGAGTGCCCGGTGTTCCCAGAGGGAGAAAGAAATTTTTTCCTCTATCCTAAAAGCACCGAGAGGAAAGAATATTTTGACTTATTAAAATTATTGAAATATTAGCTAAAACTTGTCGCAAATGTCTAAATATTGCATTGTTAGGCGAGTACGAACGATTCCCAAAATTTCAAAGCTCTAGCTTGATGGGAAGTTGGTTAAATTAACGATCGAAAATTTGATGACACACACACTCACTCACACACACACACTCACACACACTCACTCACACACACACTCATACACACACACACACTCACACACACACTCACACACACACACCAAGTGAAATTCAGAAAAACCTTTTAATAAAATATATATTCCCAACAGTTCTCTATCGCAAGTACTTTAAGCTTTCTGTGCCTCATTTAGCTTCTTTAATTCAAACAACAACAATCAAATAATTTTTCGAGTACCAGCATGGGCAGGTGTTTTACTTTAGTTTCATTTTAAAATATTAAGAAGGAAAACACACAGAGATTACATTGTGATGAAGCACGGAGCTTTTATGAATCTTAATTAATTTGTCGTGTCAGAGACGGTCGAAGGTTTTCCGTAACCGTGTTGACAACACGAAGGAGTCTGTGTATTGTGCCATGCTTACGCCGAAAGCCAAATTGGAAATCGGGGAGTATGTAATTCAAATTAATGTGATCAAAGATGCGTTTTAGGATAATTTTTTTTAAAAATTTTAGAAATAATATTAAGGAAGCTGATAGAGCGATAAGAATTAGGAAGGAAGTCATCCTAACCTGGTTTGGCAAAAAGGATAATAGTGGCGTGCTTCCATTTGGAAGGAAAATAAGAGAAAAGAAGGCATTTGTTGAAAATTTTTGTGATATAAGTGAGAACATTTGGAGAACTTCCTCCAAATGTTCTCACTGAGAATTAATGTTCTCAAGGAGAGGAGTCAGAAGGTTATTGAAAATAATTTTAAAAAAAAACCGGATAGTGATCGTTGCTAAGAGAATTAAAACTGTTCACGCTGCAATTTGGAATATTTTTAAGAATATCAAGGTCAATAATACTACTAACGTAACCAAAGTAAGGAAAGTATGAGGGGTAGTCGGGAGCGGCAGCAGAAAGATTACTATTGGTTAAGAGGTTGTGGAGGGCACGTCCAGATCTGTTCGGCTTGCCTCTATTCCAAGGTAGATGTTTTGCCTTAAAATCCCCCAAAACAAAGCCTGAAAAGTTATCGGAAAGGATGTTATTAATTTCATTGGTGTTGAAAACATTTTGAGGAAGGTGGTAAAAAAGATCTATTTGTAATGGTTTTGTTATTGCGTGTTTTGATAAAAATAGTGGTGTTTTCTAATGAGGGTGTGTTCTTAAGAACTAAATGGTGGGAAATAGTGTTTTTAATGATAATCGCAGCTCCGTTGCGTCAGATGATCAGAGATGTGGACTGAATAATTTGAAATAAGGTGAGGGTCGGGTGGGTTGAAGTAAGTCTCCTGGATTCCTATGATGTCTGGGTTGTGTTCTGAGATGAAGTCTTTGAGATCATCGATTTTGGTTCGCAGGCCATTAGCATTTCAACTGAGAATTAGAAGCGAGAGTGAAAAATGCAGGGAAGGATTAAACATTAAGACCGGATATTATAGATTTGTGGGATGGTATTAAACAGAATTTCAAATTTTTGGCATATATTAATGCATGGTTTGGAGAATTGTGAGTTGAAAATTTTTTAGAGATCCATGGTTTTGGTAATTTTGTTCATGTCAAGTAATTTAAAAAAGCTTGCAATATCAACGAAAAAAGATGATGAAGCAGGGGGAGTGTTAGAATCGGATAGATTAATGGTGAGTAGGGAAGTATGGTTGAGGAGAGTTTGGGAGCTAGTGGAGGGAGTGGAATTTTGAGGAGGCGGTGCTTCAGTGTTGTTTTGGGCATTTCGTTTTGCTCTTTCTTACCATGCGTTGGTTGATGGTAGGGGATAGTGTTTAAAATTAAGTGAGTTTTTAGGACATTCGGAATAATTTGCTGTGAGGGGACCTCCGCAGTTGTAGTATTTACGGGGGTGGGTCCACCAGATTTAGGGCAACCTTTAGAAGGGTGATTATCGGAGCGCTTAAGACATTTGGGGGATCGGGTGCAGTATCTTAAGGGATTATAGAATGATTGGCAGCGGTAGCATTGGTTGGGTATTTCATGTTTGAGGAGGGGTTCAATTTTTACTTTAAGATATCCAAGCTGGTCAATTGAGAAAATATCTTCGTTTGTCGGGTTTTTAAGAACTTGAATGAGGAAGCGGGGCATTGCTTGGTTGGTTTTACGGAACTTCATAATATGTCAAGTTTCAACTTTGTATCCATAGCTGTTAAGTTCGGAAAAGATGAGCTGGCTCAGTGTCGATTGGGAGACCACGAATTACAAATTTAGTAAATTTTTCACCTGGAAGATCATAAGTGTAAGATTCCAGTTTGTTGTCGGCCACATGTTTTTGGTATTGTAACGTCGTGACCCCAGAATACGTGGAATGAAGCGGTAACGTGAAGGGATCACACAGCTTAAGTAAAAATAATTCTTTATTTTACAAATCTATGGATTATATTCTAGTTAGGCGTTTCCACCTGGTTTCTATTCGCACAAACTGCAAACACATATAGCTACATAGCACAAAGTCTAAGCGCATATAGCTACACAGCACAAAGTCAAAGCGCATATAGCTACACAGCACAAGCCCAAATACACATAGTTGAAATACCACCAATAGCTTAATATCATATGCAGTTCGATTTTAGTTCTAAAATCGCAAGAGCAGGCAATCGCCTCCAACTTCTAGCTGGAACGCTCTCTCGCTCCGCGGCAGGAATCCCTCTTCTTCTTTTTCTCCCTTTTTAAGACCTCGGGTAGGTCTGTGTCACGCCCCCTTTCATTTATTTTCATTTTTGAATGAACTATCCAATCAAAGACAAACTCCGTTTTTGTCCCCCGCTACGCCATTCGCTCTTATCGGCCAATGTCAGCTTAACCCACGTGAAATCAGATGTCGGCCGTCACACGGCCAGGCCCTAAATTCACATAAATATATATCAATATCATGGGTCAACAATACCTCACAAAGAGGATTCAACTCGGCCACACCTGTGTAACAGAGTCAGATGTTCATGAATGTGGCTGACCCAAGCCACCTGATTTTGCTCATTTATGGCTTTTAAGCAATGAACTTCTTATTGTGACTTTGAATGGGAAGTTGTGAACAAAAGCGGGAGTTCAATGTAAAAGTCTTTGGCGGGGATTATCTATAGTCTACGCTACAGTATGCGTGATGAGATTCAATGGATGATGGGAAGAATTTAAGATTAGTGCCGTTGATTTTGCTATTGTTTATAAGTAATTGAAGTAATTATTTTTGCTAAATTTTTAACTTTAGTAAGAACTATTAGTGGAATTTTAGTGTCGGGTTCACTTTGATCAATATCAAGTTATTGGAATCTGTTTTCAAGGTACATAGTGTTATAAGCTTGTTTTTTGTTGTTGTTGTTGTTGCTTTTTTGGAGGTTTTTTTTGAAAAATAGTAACGATCGGTGATTTTGGGGGTGCAGGACTTTTTTTTACGTTTCTGAGTTTCAAATCCATTATTATCGTTGGGGATTTGAGGGAGAGGTGAGGAAAATTGAATTTTAAGTGGGCATTGAGTTTCGTATTTATGAATAAGGTAAGTGCGGAAAAGCATGTGTTCAAATCTTAAAATATTTCGGTGTTGGGTATCTATAAAGGTCGGTTTTCCGTTAGGGCCAATTTCATCAACTGTTTTGGAAAGAAATTCGGAAATTTCTTCAAAGTCATTAATATTTATGAGAGTAACTAATTGAGAGCATTGCGCCATTGTAAGATAAGAATTTGAGCCCAAACTGACACTTACTTTATCGGAAATTGGAGAAATGTTCGTAGGAACTTCCATGACATCAGAACTAGTTCCGACGCCATCATCTTGTTCAGAGTCAATCCAGGTCAGAAATCAATTGATAGGAGAGATGTCTTAATTCCAGTCTTGGGAAAAGCAACGAAGAAAAGTGTTTGCGAACGCAAAACACAAAGATGCAAACGGATAGCGAAAGAGCGTCATAACGGAAAAGTAGAGCAAGCACAGAGCATAACCAATCAGCACGGTGTCGAAGCACCGAATGAAGCGATAAAGTGCACGCAATTGGTTTCCAATTCTTATCTTAAAGGGGTTGCAATACTAATCCAAGACCATAATCTAATGCATCTGTGTACAAGGATAATGCTAATCTAGTTTTGGGAAAGTCAACAAAGCAGCATCAGCAAGATCAGACTTGCATTTTTCAAACTTGTTAATAGCCTATCCTTTCAACATATCGTGAAGAACTGCTTGTGATTTGCAGTATCCATCAAGCACAGTCGATAAAAGTTCACCTTGCCAAAAATGTACGAAGCTCATGTGTAGTAGAAGGTAATTTGTAAGTAAAAGCTTAACTCTTTCTGTTTCTCTCTGGTAGCGGTCTTGAGCCTTTTGCAGTGATAAGATATCCTAAATATTCCAGTTGGTCAACTTTTATCACTGATCTAATAATATTGATATGTAGGCCATATTCTTGCAATCTATCTAACCCCACGGATAAATGTCTCTTGTGCTCTTCTTCTGAGGATGATGCTATATGCACATCATCTAATTAATGAAGAAAAAACCTTATTCCCCGTAATACTTCCGTTATGAAGCGTTGAAAGGTTGAAGGGGCTTGTCTAAGACCAAAACTTATAATGTTAAATTTGTACAATCCGAAAGATGTAATTATAGCGGTTTTAGCTTTGTCTTCTTCAGCAATTGGTATTTGATAGTATGCTTTGATAAGATCAATTTTTAATAAAATATAATTCTGTTTTTTAAAATGTAATAAAAATCACCAATTCTTGGGATATGGTATCTGTCTGACACAGTTTGAGCATTCAGTCTTCTATAATCTCCACGTGGTCTTTTTAGTAACAAGATACAGCTGACTAGACTACTGTGATTTGGATGGTCGAAGGATGTCGTTGTCCTGCAGAAACTGAAATTCCGGCTTGGCTAAATGCAATTTATCAGGCACTAATTGTCTTGGGCTGGAATAAACTGGTTGACATGTGTTTTTTGATGTGATGCCTTGTGATTTTGGGCTATTCGCGATTTTCTCTTCACTAAACCTTGGGAACTTTAATTGAGATTGATTGCGTAAAATAACAATTTCTTCCCAACCAAAATGAAGCATGATTATGTTAATTAAATGAAAGTGGAAATAAAGTGAAGTGAGTCAGATATAATGATATAAGTAAAGCGAAATTTAGAGGATAGAAGAGCATGGTTAACTCTGAGTTTTTTAACGGCAAGAGGCCGATAATATCAAGAGTAGTTACTGGCTATAGCTGTCGCAGAAGATTTGACAGATAAATGCAACCCCAACTGGAAAGGTTTTGGTAAGAGCATATTACACTTTTTTAGCGTGTGACATGCACCCTACAATGCGTAGAAAGTGTAAGTGCGACAAGCACTTTGTTTTGTATTTATCAACTTTAGTATTTTAAATTAACCGTAATAAAAATAGTAACCTAAGTATCACATATTTTCATTCAAAGCAACCAAATAACCATGACGCCCCAATATCTTATTCAACAATTATATATTTAATAACAACAATTTAGCTTACACAGTATCTAGCGGCAGGAATCTGAATTAATCTGCCCCAACACATATAACTGAAAATTGAAATCCAAGCGCAAAATAATTTTTAAGAAAGAGTTTTTGCCATTATTTAATCATTTCAAGATGAGGATACACACACACACACTCACACACACATATATAGAGAAATGGTACTCTTTATAAAAATGACTGCAGAACAACCATAAACTGTCGCTGAAAGTACTCCAAATTTTTAAGCCCTAAATATCAATTGCTTCAAAATTCTCGACTCAATTATATGAGAAATGCAACTTACTTTTAATAGTGCTTTTAAATTGAACATGAGCACTTCTTTTATTAAATTTACATATAAAATCATAGTAGGCAGTTGATTTTAACTAGAACTCGACGATTCTAAATTCAAAATATCTTTCAGTCGGCACTTTTAAGATTGAGGAAAATTTTCTTCCCCACTGTTGAAGTTCGAGTTCACGACATGTGGGAAGTTTAGTTTTCTAGTTACAAAGGGAATGAAAAGTAAGGGTTACTGATTTTTAGTCAGTAATCATTGACAGAAAGAAAGATCCTAATATTTGGCGCCGTATCATATGATTTTTCTGAATTCTGGCATTCCCATTATTAATTGGTGGCTACAAACTTTCAAATGCATATTTATCACTTAGAGTCGTGTAAATAAATTAACGTTTTCAAACAAACAAATAACAAGCTTGACAACTATACCATACTATAATTATTTTCTAGAATAATTTATTCGGTCTTGCTTATATGCAATATACGTATGGAGGTGTGTAATCACATCACTTGGTGTGCAGACTTTATCTGTGGTCATATTGCAGCTTACCTACTTAATTACAATATGAACCCATGTAATTAAAGTAATGCCTCGTATTTTCAAATTCGTGGCAAATATAAAAAGGAAAGAACAATACTTTGAACATTATTATTAAGCATTTTATTTTAATAACATCCTTTTAATGCACAATTATTCAATATACTCAAATATTTTGATTTGACATTTAATAACATCATTTGAAGCAATGAAATACTAGTGGTGGACTTCATAGTAGCGATGGTCAAGGAATGAGGGCAGCATCCTCACCAAACTTCACACCACACCAACATCGGTTAGAAACTAGACGGAGCTTAACAGCCGGTTTCGATTGAACAAGATTCGAACTCACAACTCAATCCCGGCTGAGTTTGCGACCTCATTCGTCCTTCATCAGCCTTTTGTGATTAAATATTATTATCAAAATTCCCAAAAATAATTTTAACAATTAGACACGTTTCAAAGCTGCTGGTAAATCTTAAGTACGTCAAATTAAGATAAAATCTCGATTGGTCATACATTCTATGAAAATGTTATGAAACACTTTTTATATCAAAAATATTTCTATGAATCTTTAATCTTAAAAAGTATTAATTTTTAAATGAAAACTTATATCTTAAATTGAAAGTTCTTTTCTTCAATGCTTTTGAAATCTGTTTAAATGTAAAATGAATTCTAATTTTAAAATTTTGGCTCTTAAAACCTTTTTGTTATTTTGTTTATTTTCTTTATTAAAAATGTATCAGTTTTAATCTTTTATTCTAGTCTTTTGTTTTCATTGGTTTATTTGATAAATTTTAATTAAATTGTATGTTATTCTTCGAAACAGTTTGGTAAATATACATTGCATACTTATAGATAATGGATTCTTTTTGTATATTCTTTTCTTACTATGTTACTCTTCTTTTCTTTCGTCAATTGGCCAATGAAAATTTATTATCATTGTCTTCATTTTTATTACTGAAGGCTCTGCAATTTATAATTTAATTTCCTATCAGAGATGTTATAGTCATTAAATCTTTTTAAACTGATTTTTAACTTAGTTTGTATGAATATCAGAAACACAACAATATCGATGAGGCTAAAGAATAATTTTTGTCAATTTTCCTATTTTCTTACCAAAGTATAGGTGGATTATGCGGTCTCCTAAATCAACATATTCCACGTGTTTGTGTGGTAATCTAACAATTTTGCATCGAAGTGGTTAATTTTCTTTCTCGTCCAGCAAAGATCACCATGAATTTTTGGTGTTTATCAACAAAACTTCATCTAAATCTTTCCTCAAATTCTCAATTTCTATTTCTGCGAGCAATTTCTGGAACTGTTTAAAATTCGAAGAAGAACAGAGAAAGAAATTCTATCTATCTTAGACTGCATAAAGTCATCTAATTGGTATTTTTCAATTTGGTTGTTCTAGGGTCATGTGATGAGGTCGCACAACTGATAACGTTGGCGAAAATATCCCAATTACGGACAATATGAGTCGTAAAGGGCAGGGAAAGTTGTAAAAGGATCTGCTGGAAAAAGGGGAAGAACTGTCTATGAATGGCTTGGTACAGACGGTGTACCAGGCAGTGAGAGACAAAAATTTTGGTATTTTGACATATGTGCCGCGGATGTTTAAGGTTAAACTCTGTACCCCTCATATTTCAGGGGCCAGCCCCACTCCGCACTGGTGCACTGCAGGTTCTATTGCCCCTCAGTGAGATTATTCCCACGATGGAAAACACTTTCCTAGAATATGCTTTTCCCTCCCCCATCAATTCCTCTCTGCACTGGCCACCCAGGACGTGCCCTCCCAAGTTTATGGGTTCCCAGGGTAATTCGTATTCCCTTGCCTGGCAGGGCAGGGCCCCAGGGGTTATGAATGGTGTGGGGGCTTCAAGCTGACATTTCAAAGACCAACGCCACGGACTGATTCACAAATAGTTCCCTTTCTCCCTTCCTTTCCTTTCTTTTTAAACCGGAGATTTGAAGAAGTAACTTTGTATAGTAGAACAAATATATCAGAAGATTTTAAGATTTTAAATACTCTAAAGATTTAAATATTTGCATGACGATATTGATTACATTGTTTCATTTCATTATCAAAATTTGTTACAGTTTTCATCTCTGATTCCATTATAGATATTACAATACAGTATTCTCTCTATAATCCGGCACTTCACCTTCTGGACAATCAGTTATTAGGTGTTTTCTCACCTTTGATAAGTCATGAAATTATTTTATGCTTCAACAAGAATAATGTAGAAAATCATACAAAACTGTGCTTTCCCCTTTTTAGTTTATTTGTTTCTGAGTTTAACACTTTGTGAGTAACTGTATTAAATTTATAATAATGATATTATTTTCTGTTAAATCTGTTATTACAGTGATTTTCAGTAATCAATATTTTCGATATCATGGCAACGCTCTGGTCAAATCTGTCAGATTACAGAGATCATTGTATTTATTGAAATAGTTATTTAATTATAGCAGTTTCTGAAAATTATATTATTTTAATAACATTTTCTTTATCCATTTAGCAAGTTCTTCAAGATATTAGGTATTTCATCAATTCATAAAATGTTTAGCTAAGTAATATAGATATTTTCATTTATCAAAGCTAAGAAAAAGAATGAATAAGTCTTCCCACTTGCTAGGAAACATCATGAAATACTGATTGTCTGATATCCAGTACTTTCGTTTCATATTTATAACCTTTGTATCAAAATGGCGTATAAATATTTGAGAGACAAGGATACAATTTTCTCCCATCAGAAGTTTTTTTACGTCAATGTTAAAGCAATTAAGTCATTACTTTGTCTTTCACAGCTTACTTTAGTATATAAAATGTTTGTTTGTGAAAATGCAACATAATGAAGGAATCATCAGATCAAATGAAATTCGCAGCAAATGTCAGTGTAAGGATATGCAAATTGACAAGTTTCAGAGCCATCGCGTGCGCAGCATAACATCCTCAATTGATGCTGAAAACGTATAAAGAAAGTGCTGTAGCAGGACGTTGCCAAAAAGTCTATGATTATTTGAGGCTTGGTGAAACGTTTGGTGAGACCTGGTATGCCTCCAGAATAAGAATGAAGCAACACGGGTTTGAACAGGGAGATAATCGGCCTTCGGGGAGGATTTTCTATCGCGCAATAACGCTCGTATGCGGCAGAACAGTTCCACAGTGCAGTTTTGGAAGCAGTGGACCGACGAGCACCGAACAACTCGAAAACAGGCACTGGACGACAAGAAGGTGACGTCAGAGCGCGATGATCGACGCCTGCTCCCGCGTGGCGGTGGTCGTCGCACAGCTTTCCTCAGGCAGCTGGCGGCACGTTGATCTGCACCTTACGGGTGTGCAATTGTCGGCCGTCAATTCGTCGTCGTCTGCTGCGCCGTGGTGCGTGCGGTGCCTTTATACGGGATTCCTCACGGCGAATCGTCGACGGCAAATCGGCGGTGGGCTCTTGAGCACAGAACCAAGGCGAAGCCGATTGGCACCAAGTTGTCTTTCAGATCGCGCTTCAATTTGCGGACCGCGGTGGCCGTGTTCGTGTTAGACGTTATGCCGGTCAGCGCTGCCTTCTGGTGTATTATTGAACGACGTAGTGAACACCCAGGTTATACCGGGGTGCGTTTCGTATCATGGACGATCGAATTTGATACGAATTGAGGGTAATCTCAATAGCAACAGGTACGTCATTATTGGTGCTGGCCGAAGTCGTTCCTTTCGTAAGGCATCCTGGAGCTATCTTCAACTGGATGTCACGCCCATGTTGCGCGAGACTGTTCGAGACTTCTGTTCAACTGTACATTCACCTTCTTCTTGTACCACCTTTATTCACCGGATATGTCGCCTATTGAGCGATGTGAAGTATATGGTTGGTCGGCATCTGGCGTCGTGATCGCGTCTGCGGTTTCAGGCGAACTTTGGTTGCTTTTATGCAAACATTGTAGATTTAACAACCTCAAACACATATTCAACATCGTTTGACTCATGCCCGTCGTAGCAGCACTTGTGCAGCGTGGTGGCTGCGCAAATACCCGATTTCGGACGCTTAATTTGTTTCTTTGTTTGAAAATTTCATCATTTATTTGTATCAATTTTCGTCGTTTCATTAATTCATTTGATTCTGATGATTCTTTCATGGTGTTGCATTTTCTACAAACAGCAGTATATGTTTTGTGTACATCTGATTTCTTTCTTTATCTTAGTCACATATTCTTTTCGCAACTCAGACCCAAGAACAAACATCATTTCTTCATCCATTTAAGTCGGATGCTGTGTTTTATGTCAAAAAAAATCACGTCTTCTTTGTGAAAAAGTACTTTCACAAACAATGGAAAACGGTTTTCCTTGATGAATTCGCTATGAAAAAAATAACTTTTTTCACTCTCCAGGAAATTCGCACTGACTATCCCTTTCACTCTTATTTTGGTCATTTTATTTTACACTGTTATGCATAAATTGAATTTATCAAAACAAAGAAAAATACAAAATTCCAAAATTTTTGAAAAGGACAGATAGATCATAGTTACGTACTTGTATCACACAAAATAAAAAATATCACATGCATAGAAAACGCTCTCGCAGAATCGCTGCTTTATATTCAATACCCCAATGGATTACTCAGAAATAATTGAAAATTTATGAAACTGATGATTTATAGTTTATGAACTGATATATATTATATAAATATATATATATATATATATATATATATATACTCTATAAAAAAAAAAAAACGACGCACCTAGAAGGAGTTGCCCAATTGTAATGAAATTACGCATGCAAAGACATTTGGATCGAACATGTAAATGATTAATAACTATTTGGTGTCCAATGAATGAATAGCGGGAGCTACAGCGCATCGGAGTTGCGAGCTCTCAACAGGTGTATATAAGAAGAAGCGATTCTCAATCTAATGGTCAAATTGTCTGTTTCATTGCGATTTAGGATACATTTCAACGACTTAACAAATGCCTCGCCACAGGATTGGAGCTCATTACGAGCAACTGTCGAAGTTTGAAAGAGGTTGTATCATTTGATTGAAAAAGGCAGGTTGGGCAAATCGGAGAATCGTTTGTCATATGGGTTAAAGCAATGCGGCGATTAGAAGATGCTGGCAAGAATGGGTGGACAATAGCAGATTTCAGCGTCATGATGGTAGCGGACAACCTAGGGCCACAGCAGATCGGGAGGACAGAGCGATTGTCAGATCAGCTATCACAGCACCTGATTCATCATTATCAACCATCAGACGTACGACCTTCACACTAGTGTCCACCATGACCATTCACAGACAGCTGATAGAGCGAAATCTACGCTCGTACCGACCGCTACGCCAACTGCCATTCAATCCTGCACAATGTCGAGCCAGATTACAGTGGAGCTTGGCTCCATACAGTTGGAATGATGCTGACTGGAGACGTATAGTGTTAAGCGACGAATCCCGCTTCCAACTGTGTCCTGACGATCATCGAAGACGTGTCTGGAGACTCTCAGGGCAGCGTGCCGATCCTGCTTTCACTATTGCACGCCACACAGGAACTCAACCAGGAGTTATGGTCAGGGGTACTATTTTCCTTGATAGTCAGGCCCTTTTGATTGTCGTTAGAAGCACACTTACAGCACAGCAGTACGTGGACGACATTCTGAGACCTGTTTTGCTACCGATCCTTTTGCAGTGCGCTGGCTTTATTTTTTAGGAAGATGATACCATACCACATACGGCATGCGTCCGAAAATCCATGAATTTCCATTAGTGCTTTATTAGTTGGAATAACGCAACATCAACCACATATTCTTGATCATCAGTCGAGACTTGTGAAAGAAGTTCATGACTATTAGAACTCCATTTAAAAAGACGTATTCCCCCTGCGTTATATTATGCAAATTAGCTGCTGCTGAATCTTAATCGCTGTTTCCAAATCTGAGGCACCTCTAAGGATATCATCAACGTAAAAACCCTTATTAATTACAGGTGCTACTGAGGAGAAATTGCCCTTTTCATCATCTGCCAATTGAAGAAGAGTTCGAGTGGTGAGGAATGAAGCACAGGTTGTTCCATTAGTCAGTCATTACACGATAAGTTTTTATATGAGAATCAGCAGAATTTCTTCAAACGATTCATAACATATTTTGTTGCGAAAGGTGTTTCTTCACCTGCCTATACATCTTTTTTACATCAGCTGAAAAAGCAATGATGTGCTTCCGAAATCTAAGAAGAGTAGACCAAAGTTCTTTTCGTACAGTTACACCCTTGAATAAGATGTCATTCAACGAATGCCATTAAAGGACTTGGCTAAAGGCACAAATACTAATTTTAATTTAGTTGTACTTTTAACAGGCCTAAGTACAGTTTGGTGAAGAATGTAATAATGCAGATTCAGAAGAGGATCTTCCTTAACTTCCTCCATGTGACCGAGTGGCCGCGGTAGCCTAGTGGTTATGGTTTCGGATTCGTGGCCGGGTTTTTTTGTTCAGTCGCGGGTTCGAGCCTTGGCTGCAGAAGACCCGCAGTGTAGCCGGTACTGATGCATGTCAAATCTATCGGGGCCCAAAGTCCCCCCGTTGTTGTGGTGGGGAAGTTAGGAGAGGGGTTGCAGCTCAGGTGTCGTCATCGTCACTTGAACGAGGTTCAAAATTACGAGGTCCGTTGCCAAAAGCCCTCGTGATGATTCAAGTGCAACGTTAATAAAAACTAAACTAAACTAAACCATGTGACCGAGATTTTCATATTCTACCAGAAATTCATTATTTAACTGTCTAATGGCAGAGTTTTTATCTAATCGAACTAAAGTTGCTATTAAGCCGTCTAACAGCCAAATCTTGGGATAAACTAAGTTCCTCTTTATCTTGCACTATAGGCATGTGTGCGATATAGCGACCATTACAATCTCTTGAGTGAATAGCATCAAAATGTTCAAATATTTCAGTTCATCATCGATAGGTTGTTTTTCTGGTAAAGTTTCAACTTCCCAGAATTATCTTAAAGTATTATCTAAATTACTGTTCTCTTCAGCTAAATGATAAACACTTTAGTTGATATCATTTTGAAACTTCCAGTAATTAAATATTCAAAATATGTATTTTGGAGTAAGATTTGTTTTTTTGGTTCTAATTTGACTGGGCTTTAAAATTTCAAAAAATATTTTTGCTCCGAGCAAAATATCAACTTTCGCAAGTTCAAAATATCGAGTGTCTGCTAATGTGATTCCCGTGGGTAATTAATTGTATGTTTCAAATGTTTAATCGATGAGATAGTGTTAAATCAGTAATTTTTTGAGCCACTAAAATGTCAATATCTGTTACAACGATCTTTGCAAGAAAGCACTATGTTTGTTTGTTAACCAATTGTTACTAAAGTGCCATTTAATCCGCAGACTGGAACATAAATTTTATTTCTTTTTAACCTGCGCATTCATTTGTTATAAACGAAGTTTGAGAAGAAGGAAAAATACCATTTACGCATACAGAATTGCTTACATAAGACGAATGATGTTTAAACTTATTATCGAAACATCTGTTTTTTCGCAATCAACCAGCTAATTTATGTGATGAATTCAAACAATTAAGGCACAGGTTTTTTGATAAACAAAAATTGAAACATTTGAATACTTTCATTTTCAAGAACACTTGACATAAAAAAATGACTATCGTCACAAAGTATTCAATATAGTGAAGTAGATTTTATTAAAAAGTTTTTTTTAATTTGTAAGATGAAAATGAATTTCTTCCGTAATTTTCAGTAGCGTTAAATAACTTAGGCATCGAATCAAAACAAGCAGAATAAACTTTCCAAAATTTGATACTTTTTTTCCAAAAACTCAAAAATGTTTCTCAAGTATGCACTTCATGGGAGTCAGCAGTTAATTGAAACTGTCTAATGTGTTTCTTTTTATTCAATATCGCACAAATTAAATTAACAAAATATCAACAAGTTATTTCGCAGGAATTTTAATGTATTTAAAGAAAGAATATTTTTCTGTGAGGTATCTATTTAACAGACGAAGATCTGCACGGTTTTCTTCCACTAATGGTTTGTAATTAATTATGCTTAGGATATAACAATCAACAATAAGTTTAGTATTTTCATGCCGAAGCGTAAGAGCTTTAAACAAGAATTCGCAATTATCATTTGGTGCCCGCACTTGCTTTGCATCACCTTTAAGAGAAGCACCTTTGCATCACCTTTAAATTGTAGAATTTTTGAGAATCTGATAACTTCTATTTATTGTGAATTAAGTTCTGAAATTGAATTTTAAAAATATTCCAAATTGAGGTAATAGAATTTCAGGTAATCGAACATTATTTAAATCGTTTGCACTACTACTTTCTTCAACTCTAAATTTGTTAGTTTCTCTAAATTTATAATGATGAAATTTTTCACTCACCTGAAATTCTTAAATATCTTCATCAATTTTCGATAATTTTAGGTCGAATTCCTTAAAATCATCATTTTCGATTTCGAAAAAGACTTGCTTGATAACTTCGAATTTGTTTTTAATTTCTTCTAATATGTTCAGTACAGCTTGAACTTCAATTTCAATTAGAATCTCCAAAGAATTCGACGATAATTTAGTCAATTGAATTAAAATGTTGTCGTGTTTTCGATTTATCGTTTTAATTGAAGATGTATCCATGTTTTGGTTCGATTACTTTCCACTAATTCTCCGGCTTGCAACGATCATGAGATGTGAGAGATATGTAATTTAAAGTTCAAAACTTACGACGACAATTTGTTGCAACTATAATAAGAATTTATTATAGCACTTTCATGGGGTCGAACCTGCTACAAAAGGAAAAAATACATAATCCCACGACGCCCAAGCGAAGAATTTTTCTCCTCTTGCAACAAACACTATTGGCGTACTGGAGCGCTTGGCGAAACTGGATGCGCCAACTAGTATTGCCTTGATTCAATGAAATGTTATTTTCTTCTATTAACATGGTTCTTTTGTTTATTTATTCATTATATTGAAAATATAATGAATAAATAAACAATATCAATTATATTGAAAAAATTTTAAGGGTTGGAGAGGCATTTTTTGAGGGGTTTGCCGATGGCAGAAAAAACACTAGAGCTGGCCTTGCTCACAGACGCGACGCCATCCTACCAAGGAGGCGTTACATCGCTATTATTATTTGTTTAATGCTTTGCATGCTTAATTTGTTAGTCATATAAAGTTAAGTGTTTATTTGATTGATACGGTTCGCTGAATGTATATGAGTAATAAGGTAAATGTTTGTTTTGTTATTTTGAAAATTTTCAATGACTGCGGATTTGCCAACATAGAATGCTATTTATTCATTTTAACGTGATAAATTATAAGTAATTTTATTTGACGCTCACGCAGTCCATTCGTGATAGTATTATTATTATTTTTTAATTTTTATCATGGTTTTATGTTGTTATAACACACCTAACCATAAAAAGGGTAAGAGAAAGTGGAGCATCATAGCGAAATAAGAAGAAATCCAAGGAAGAAAATGTTAGAAAAAAATGAAGAGGCTATACTAAAGTCTTTCAAAGTTTTTTCAGAGACGCCAGAATCTATTCCTGAGTCCTCAGATGTGAGTTCTTTAAAGGCTAGTGCTGCTCAAAACCAAGAAGAATCAGAAGTAATAAATATACCCGACACTAATGATTTGCTTGGACCTGCAATTGAATCTATGAATTTGTCAACTTCTCGTGCTTCCGATGCAATAGCTGAAATTGGAACACCAGAACAAACAAAAACCACATCAACTAGATCAGGCTTTGTGGGATACGATACTGAAAAATGGCCTAAAATATAAATTTAAAAATGTGATTGCTATTAACCCTCTGACTGCTCAATTTGTGGACCGAAATCTCTTCAAAAATTGTGTATTTTTTTTTGTTGCATATTTTAAATCTTAATATATTGGAGAATTGCAAAAACGCATTTTTTCTTTCTAAAAAAGATTTTTTATATAGATTTTTATCATGAGAAACTAAGTTGCCAGAAAAACCAATTTCAGATGTTATCACCAAAAAAAAAATTTTTTAAATAAATTTCAATTGAATAACTGTTAATTTCTATTTATTGCATAACATAAAAAAGTACAATGTATAAAATTTAAGAAAATATAAAGCACTGAGAAAAAAATACCTTAGAAATACAGTTTAGTATGATAGAGTTCGAAACAGGGTTCAAGGCAAAGTCCAATTTCACAGTCTTTGCACAGATTCGTTTTCTTTGCGATTCTTTTCCCCATTTGCATCTTTTCTTGAACAACACACAGCACAATGTCTTCGATGCTCTCTTTTTATGGGGTTAGGTGGTATGTGGCTTGCAAAATGACGAGCTGTCAATCTCAAAGGGTTCGGAGTAGAACTCGGTCTTCCAGGACAGCCGCATTTATCTCTATCAAAATACTTTTGGATACTTTCTTCAACCATTTGCAAATGAAATTTCAAAAGCTTTATATTTTGTGTCGGGTTTTGCTTTTAGTAAAGCACATAGGCATTCCAAAATGATTGATCTAAAAACTGCCTGAAAATTTTGATATAATACTTCCCCTGTTTTTTTTTTCAGAGCATAGGGTAGTAGGACATATCTTAGTTGCATAAATCGACGCCACCCATTATATTATTATAGTCACAAACGACAACTGGTTTCATAACAGTCTTTTTAGATTTGAATGTCACCAAATAAGAGCTTGTATCATGAATAGTACTCATAAGACAGACACTCTTCTTGTCCTGCCACTTCAGGGCCATAACTTTACCTCTTTGATAAGCAACAATTTCACCCTTGGGGACTTTCTCTTTTGAAAAATTGACAGGAAGGTCTCTTCTGGTTTTATTCACTGTCCCATAAGTGTCCATCTTTTCTGTAACTAAGTTGTCTGCAAGCTGTGGAGACATATAAAAATTATCAATAGTGACATAATAACTTTTCCCCAGGAATCGATCCATCAAGTGTAAAACAATTTTAGTGGAAATGAGATATTGACTGTATTTCGGATTATACACTGTTCCATGACCTGTATATATGAGGAAATCTGAAATGTATCCACTTTCTGCTTCACAAATAACGAAACACTTCAAGCCAAATCTTGCTCTTTTTTTGGCAATAAACATTTTCCACTTGAGCCTGCCTTTGAACCGCATCAAACTCTCGTCTAAACTAAGATTTTTTCCTGGTATATAGACTTCTCGAAATTTGTGTTGAAGATGTTCTATTAGGTCATAAATTTTATTCAATTCCTGCCGTGGGTGTCGGTCTTTATCAAATTGCTCATTATTAGTAAAATGAAGAAACTTCATGAGCAATAAAAACCTATTTCTTCCAATTACTTTTCCAAAAATTGGTGTGGATAATATTTGACGCTTATACCAATAATGTTCTGGCTTTTTTATGACTCCTTGGAGTAACAAAACTGCAAAAAATAGTCTTAGTTCTTCAAATTTCGTTTCTGTCCATTTTTTCCAGCGTGATCCCTCTTTGCAAACTGTTTTTTGGATATATTGTTCAGCGTATCTATTGGTTTCTCGGACTGTCATTCGTAATATTTGATCATCAAAAAATGTTTAAAATAATTCAATGTACTTGCATTGTTAGCTATATTCACAATAATTCCCGGATTTCCATGAAAAGGAACTGGAGGTAGAGGAGGAGGAATATTCTTCATATCAATTTTGCACCAGTGCCTAACGCTTTGCAAGTTTATTGAATCATGATCAGATTCATCACTATACGAGGAGTAGTCCGAAAAATCTATATCACTATCAAAACTAAAATCGCTTTCAGAATCTGATAAATCATCGGGAGTATACACTCTGTCAATCGCTGAACGTTTTCTAGCAGTCATTTCTGATAAGAAAAACGCTGCAAAAAGTGAAGTTTGAGCTGTAAAACCACGTGTCTTCAAATGCCTCAAATTAGTGGACAATTAACGATATCTGTTGGCTAAAACGTAAATTGCATGTCTAATACTGTATATAACTTATTTGAGTGGTTAAACGGGGAAAAAGCGGGATGCGCTCCGCAATAAAGGAAGAAAAACACATGCCCGCGGAAATCGCGGGATGAGCAGATTTTGCGACATTTCGAGTTGTCCGTGGAAATCACGGGATGATCCGCCAGAGGGTTAATACGACGAGGTTCTGAAATCTTTCAGCATATCAGTACAGACTTCGATGAAGAGCCAACACGATTCAATCGGAATCAGACACAGAATCTATTATACTGAAAGTTTTGTCAAGAAGGCGGCTAACGCAAAAATGGTTTTGGCGCACATTGACAAATGGCAAAAAAATTAAATCAATTAGATGGCTTATTCTCCTTCTAAAGCATCATTGTTTTGCTTCTGTTGTCGTTTGTTTGAGAACGCAAACTCACCGAACGCATCGAATTTTTACTCCTCTGACGGGTTTAGTACTTGGGGGAAACTAAACCCCGAAGTCGGCAAACAGGAATTAAGTGTTACACACAACCAAAATTTTTGCAAATAGAAGATTTTTGCTATTTTTAAGCTTATCATGATCACGGCACTTCGACACAACATCTTGCTCAAACAAGGATAAAAAAACAAACTGAACTAGATCGAGGGACGAAATAACGTGCCACCTGCACCAGAAGTATCAAGGTAATCTACATTCCATACCTACTTCTCCACACCAAGCCTAATGGTTTGGACATGCGTAGTCCGGTTGTTTAATTGTCACACCTTGAACATTGTGCATACCCCTCTAGCAAAAGAGTTCGGGAAGGGATGTTCTTTCGTACTTTTATGTTCAATACAAATTTATATTTTTGTTCAGATGCACCAGTTTCGCGGGCCACAATTTGACACCATGTGGGCCATATGCGGCCAGCGGGTTGGCCAAGTCTGATCTACAGTGTCCACATTGAAACCTCAAGAGAGATGCATTATTATTTCATTCTAGAAGAGAGCTTGGTAAAAGTGTGTATAACGATTCGCATTGTACTTCTCTCAATTAATTTATCACTTTAAACTATGAATTTTGAGATAAAATAGATCAAATGATCTTATCATAAAGTGGTTAATGAGAAGAAGATTCCAATCACAGATGAAAATAAAATAAGATTAAGAACAATGACTCAAATGTGATAAAGCCATCATTTGGGACATTCAATTAGTTTTTTAAACAACATGAGTAAAATTAACAATTCTTACCTGGAAGAGAATGATAATTGTGGTTCCCCATCGACTAAATTAGATTTGTTTCATTGCTTGAAGAAGTCCGTGTGAGTGTCTCAAAATCTTGGCGAACTCCATATTTTAGTGTGAAACCAGGAGGGATGTAGGGTAGCCACAAATAGAGAAAACGTACCTTTCTTCTGAAAATGTGAATCACACTTCTGAACATTTAACATACAATGACCCTCTCTAGATCTTGAATGGAAAAATTCAAAGAGTCCAAGAAGGAGGATTTTAAATTAAAAATCAATGTTCCATAATCCTGAGGAGACCGTATTAATAACTAAAACATTTGACTCTATAGAGGTTATTGCCTTAAAGGATGATAAAGTAGCATCAGAATTTTATTTAAAGATTTAACTAAAATCATAAGCGACGAAGGTTTATTTATTGTTCGATTTTATGGGATATGGAGCAATAAAATCTATTATCCGCTTGAAAATCTTTATTTATTTCAATAGATATGAAAGAATTTCATCTTCTTCAATGAAGCTTTGAACACTTGTGTATTAAATACCCCATTGTCCAAAAGTTTTCTGAAAGCGATATTACATTTCTTAATTTACAGTAACTACCCTTTCCATTTCACAAGAATCGTGTTTTAATTCTTCTCTACAAAAATTAAATCCTTTTTTGAATTTGTTAATTATACACACACACACACACACACACACACACACACACATATATATATATATATATATATGCGTGCGTGTGTGTGTGTGTGCGTGCGTGCGTGCGTGTGTATGTATGTATATATATAGAGAGAGAGAGAGAGAGAGAAATTCCATTTCCGGTTATACTTATAATTTCAATGTTATTAAAATAACCATGAATAGATTTATCATAACAAAATACAGGAATGCTTGATAAGTCCTTCAAGCAGAATTCAATTGATACTTAGTAGTTATCCATGTGTCTCTTTATAATTAATTGAATTTCAGCAAACAGACTCTCTTAACACTTTATACCAAACCTTATCGTAAATAATGTTTGAAATTTTTTTTTTTTGTTAAAACCAATTAATCAATATCAGAAATTCGATTAATACATTTCACAATAGCATTTTTAGAAAGCTTAAAGTACGAATTTGTTGACATAATTTGTTCTTATTTTCATAAGAATATTTACGCATAGAGATATCAGCTTTTTTTTTCTTTTTTTTTTGATATAATTTTTTTTAAAAAGATTAACATTATACTTTTGATAATTTGTACATAAAGATTCTGAAAAAATAAATATCTGTTAAAAATCAACAAAAAAAATCAAATTTTGATTTTAATTGAAATATTTTTATTTTTATTTTTATCTGTAATTCATTAAATACTTAACTATTTTTAATAAGTCTGAATGAAATTCAACTTTGAAAAAATTCAGCTGAATTATTATTAAAAATAAGACAAATTTCTCTTTTCAATTCCACTTTCTTAACATTAATGATATAATCAGAAACTAAATTTCACAACGAGAACAATCAGAAACTAAAGTAAAAGACTAAAAAAATAACTAAAAATTTAATTTCAATTTGTTTTCCACGAAATCTGTGAATTTTTAGTTGGTTGTTGTTTTAAATGAAAAATAAATAATAATTACTTTTTAGTTACATTATGTGTATATAAACAGAATGTCATTCTCGAGGCTTCGATATATATATATATATATATATATATATATATATATATATATTTGGGCGAGTATAAAATTATATTTTGATCTGATGCAAGTTGGTTATAAAACCTTTCGCAGTTTACAGCACATTTCAAAATATTATGCAATATATAATGAGCTGATCCCTCTCATTTTGATTTGAAACAATCATAGAAGATAGAAATTTTGTTAAACCTCCTCCACGTTCCAAAGAATCCCTTTAACATTTTGATGATTCTATTTGATATGATATTTATTATCCAATTATACGAGACGTTTAAATTGAATCAAACTAACAAGGTGTTCTACGGGACACAGTTTGAAGACCACTTGTTGAGATCGAGGTCATTTTAATTCTAAACAAGGTACAGAGAAAAGACTTACATGAAGAACTGAAGCAAAATGAGGTAGGTGTGATGTAAGTCGTATGTCGAAGGTCGTAAACTTTGAAAAGAGTAGTAGTTTGACAAAGCAGTAAAAGGAGAAGAAAAAAAAAAGGGGGGGGGGGAGAAGAAACTGTACAGCTGCTGGTTCACCACGGACTCGTCCGCAAATTAAAAAGAGAAAAAAAAAAGTTCTTTCCAGAGCTTTAGTTAAGTTTTTGTAGAGTTCTGAGACGAATTTGATTTCCATTGTAGTTACCACAATGGAGCCGAAGAATTTTAGTAGTCTGTTACTGTTCAGGCAAATGTTAATAAATAGTTAATTTATTGTAAATCACACCATGAAAAATTCTTATTTTACAAAATGGGATTATCTGCTTGTCGCATACGCTATTTGTTATCGAATGTCATTGCTAGTGTTTTTTTTTCTTTCAATTCAAGACTGTGACGTTCCAGCCTCGCTACTCATGATTTGGTTCATTGAAATTCAACAATTAATCAGTCAAATCTTTAAGCTACTTTTATTCTTGTTTAAGAATAATTAAAAATCAATGTTTGTATTACGAATGTGAAGCGGAAACTTTCTCGCCTCCTCAACTAAATGTAAACGGAATATTCTATTATCCTAATATTGTACTTGTCCATTTTAGCGGCTCCCGCCAAATTACGATTTCGGATGTAGACAGAAAATCGCCATGCAGTAAGATTTATCGTCATGTTTGGTTGTAAACTAAGGTTGCAGTCCTAAAGAAACAGTACTTCATAATTTTAGTAAAATATCGCTAACCTGTTAAAGTTACCGATTTCGTATTTTTTTTTTTAAATGCCTATTTTGTTTCCTTTGAAAATGTCGTTAACAATTTTCAGTTTACCAAACAACGAACTGGATGCCATCCCTTTTTTTCCAAGAGAAAGGACTTTTACCGAAAACATCATTACGCAAAAGAAGTCACGTCATGAAGTTGTATGTTAATGAAGAAAGTGGCGTTACAAGAAACAGCGCGGCACGGCTCAGCATAATCTAGAATCGTATCTGGCAGAATTTACGTCGAGGAAATATGAATAGGGGGGAAATGCTTTCCATGAAATAGTCAATGCAACTTCGGAAATATGGCCTTAATGTAGATTGATGTTCTAAAAGTTATGTAAATATTAATATTAAACATAGTAAAGATTAGTGGAAAAAATAACGGCTCAACTTGATTCGGAATTGAAGAACAACTCAACTTAACGAGCATAGCAGGAAGCACGCGAGACGAGTTCGAAGAACAACTCAACTTGACGAGCAGGGCAGGAACGGAACGCTAGACGGGTCAGGTGAGGAAAAAGCTAGAAACAGGAGAACAATGGCGAACGAACTAACCATGTCTGACAATTTTATAGATGTGTAGCATTATCTTAAATGTTGTGTTTCGTGCTGCATTAATGTCTAAATTAAAGTTTTGCAGTTAAAAAGAAAAAAGGTCTGAATGACTTATTTGTGTCACAACCACTCTCACCGCCTTACAACCACTCAATTAAGATGGAATTCATTTTTACTAACATCTAAATTTTTATATTATTGGGATCAGATTTATCACTAAACATATGAAAAAATATTAAATAAAATTTTTTAATATTATTTATTGGTGTGTTATTTGTTTTCCTACATTTCAATTTCGGGCTACTCTTGCTTGGTGCTTTTAACTAGCTTGGCGACATTGGAGTATTCTTAATTTGGCGGGCGCCGCTTTAATGGACAAGTACCGTAATTCCGAGTCAGGATCAATTTTGATGGATTCAATTCCACTCTTTGTAACATGACGATCGTTTAATCTTCTGATACCAATGTCGCGTGCACAAACTGCTCTTCAAACTCCTCACAACGTTTAAACGCGTCCAATCTCGCGATCTGATTTCCTTTTCCTATTCATTAAATTTCATTTTATGAGAACACTTATCTGTTTGAACCATCTATTATTCACAATTCGAGGTTCTCAAATCAAATAACGTCACTGAGAAGCCCTAAAGGGTAGCTGAAGTGAAATACGCGTGAGCATCCGTTATAACTTCTTGTAATTGAAGCGTGTTTTATCGGTGTGTCCAAGCGACCCCGTGAAATTACGTGAACATTTTCAAATTCCAGAGAATAGCAGAAATGGTAAATTTAACTAACCTGAATCCCAAACTTGAACTAAATCATTTCAAAAATGCACGTGATTACAATAACTGGATCTTTGGGTCTTAATTTAATTTCATTAATCTAATTATTTAATTACCATTATTACATAACTGAATCTATCTCTATTTTTTCAACCTATCAATATTCCTGAAATTTCGTAACTAATTCGTTCCATGTCTACTTGTAACAATTGTATTTATTTAATTAACAATATAGATGCATCTTATTTGAGTAAAGGACTTGGGGGAAACCCTTAGGAAATGGAAAAATACAAGACGTGCATTTCAATAACTTTAAAAAAAACAATTCCTTTAACAATGGTTGATTTAACACAAAAAGTTTGTTTAAGGGTCTTGATTTGCAGCTGATGAAGGACACGCCTGTCTTCTGTAATTTTTCCTTCTGTATCAGGAATAACATGGAGCCTCATCATTCAGTAATATCAAAAACTCTCCTCCAAAAATTTAAATTATGCATCACTAGCTCTATAAATTGCTGCAACCTTGAAATATAAGGCAGCTTTATAGCAATTCAGGAAAAAATTGGCAAACATTACATTGATCATTTTACACATTATATTTACTTTTATAATATATATTATAAATGATACTCCCGGTCTGATCTTACAAACTCTGTAAAATGCAATCACTAACGCGGCGCAAATAGTTAATGTTCGTCTCGTTCCCTGACTACACCGCGCATTGAGAAGGTAATATAATTATATTTATTTACGATATAAAAGATTATAATTTAGAGTTGAAAATAATAGAATATTGTACTATTAAGTTTATGAACAAATAATTTAATGAGATTAATTTTAATAATCTTCTGAATAAATATAAAAAATTAATCTCTATTAAAATTCTCTATATTAAAATAGTTTTTAATTATATTAAAAAGGGGTCATTTTATTATTAATTATAATAATAACTAGATTGAAAGTATCAGTATACCTTTAAAATACCATTTTCAGCCAGAATATCGACTTTCTACTTCTGGTTTTATATTAAAACTCAATCTTTTGTCTTTAAGAATCTATTTAAATTTGGTCTGTCTTATTTAGAATGCGAATTAGCTGCGACTACACTTAAGTTCATTAGTGATTCCCCTTATATCTGGTCAAGGTCCTCATTAAAAACAGTTGTGTTAAAAAGGAGACAACGTTTCTGTTTCACATGAACTTTGACCTTTTAGAATCCGATTCTCCTGGGAGCCAAAAACTTCCCACTTCAGACGCCCAGTTTTTTAAGTGTCAATTCCAGTCCTGGTAGGGGCACTTGGAAACTAGTGACTAATTTATTACGTTCAGCTATTCATCCAAAAGAAAGGATTGTGCTCCGTGGTTTTGGAAAAGGCGTGGCCAATTCATTCTAAAGAAGGAATTTTAGAGGTCCACAAGACGTTCGACTCGAGCGTCGTGTCCAAGGACATTGCAATACTTTTCTAGCATACGATTTAAACCTTAACAATATCATATTTGCATAGCAAGTGTTAGCGCGACAAGAATTTCATCTTGGAATTATCAACTTTAATATTTCAAATCATTTACAATAAATTAGTGTAAAGAGTACTCTTGGGTATTCTATCACAAAACGCGCGAAACTAACCAATCAGCTAAAAGTTACAATATCACTTGACCATGAAATTTTGTTTCCGGAAGTGTATTTCTACGAACCAGAAATGAGCTAAAATGCTTGTTAAAAATTGATGTAAATATCATACATAATACACAAATAGATGCACTTAAATTTAAATCAAACCTTTAAAAAAATAATCACAGCGTTTTTCAACATGTGTTTCGTTTGGTTTAGTTTTGACAAATAAAAGAGGCTTAAGAGTGTCTCAAAACAATGATATTTGGAACCTGTGGATTTTGTTATTCAATTTAATGATGAATTTCTGGGTTATTTAACAGTTTTTTATGATGAATACGGGTTATTTTGGATCTTTTACATTACGAAGATATAAATATTCAGAGAACTGCAGAATTCTTGAATCAATACCACATGCAGATATAATGTTAAAAATGCTTTTAGAAAAAATTCTGAAAGAAACAAAAAATAGAAATATAAAAGGTAAAGAAAGTGAATTTTATAAATCTGGAGTTTTTAAATAAAGATGTGTTTCTCATGTAAAAAGTTTCATTAAATATTATTTTTAACGTTTTCACAAAATAGAATTTTTGAACATTTTTCATTGGCGCAAAACTCTATACCTCAAAATTTCTAAGTTTCAATTAACCTGCAATTTCAGTTACTTCTGTTCACAATAAATATACAAGAAATAGACTATTCTTAAGATTTTAGAAAGATTTCAATCTTTTTTACATTGCTGAGGTGTAAAAATTACAATGGTTTTGAACGAAAATTTCAATTTTCCATTTTTCAAACTACCATTGTATCCCATATCAGGGCAATATTATTAAGGTAATAGCAGGGATGTCTTAAGGCATGGGTTAACTGGGCCCAGGGCCTCGCTTTTGAGGGGGACCGCGTTTCGTTCTCTACTCGGCCACAATAGGATCATGATCAGTATAATTTTAATCGTCAAATGTTATTCTCGGACGTGACTTTTTCAAGACAGTTAGTTCTATATTAAATATTTCTATTCACAACGTTTGCTGAGTTTCAGGGAAAATATTAGTTTTATTTCTAAAGCGAGATATTTTAATTCAATCAATTCTACCTTGATCCTTTTTCCAAGTCCTGCTCCCATTGTCATCTTACTTTAGACTAAACAAAAGCGGCTGTTTAGTCGTTGGATCTTCAAATTACGTAAAATACTCGATGTCCATGTTGATAAAAATGCTGCTGTGGAAGAAAAGTCACAGACATAACAGACCCTCCTTCTAGTGACCTTTTATTTATTTGCACACATGAATTAAGGATCGTTCATCAATGGACCAGAGATACACTTAAGCCCCAACAGAAATGACAAAAACACATTCCCTATTTCATGACAGGCGTCAGGGCTAATAAAAAGAGGGTTGAAATGACTCTGAAGGAAATCACACTTTTTCGAAGAAACGAAAGGCCTACAGCTCTAAATTAGCAATTCCTTCCTTTGAATTTAATTTCTTTGAAACACAGCTAAAGATAATTATGTTTTTATTTTTGAATTGTATTCCTTTGAGATTTAAGATGATATATAAATATTTATATCGCATTAAATAAAGTAAAATAATATATAATTGTATTTGCTTTTTTTTTACAGAGAATCATGAAAATAATATCCAGTTTAAAAAAATTCTGCTCTTTTTTGTAAATTTTCTCTTTAATTTGGAATACAATGAAATAATCTCTTAACGGTTTGTAAAATTATGTATAAATATTTCAATGCACTCTTTAAAGTATTTTTATATTGATTAATATGCATAAGTGCGCATTTACTCCATTTTGAATGCACTATGATCTTCCAAATGAATTTTCGATGTGTATTGTAATTCAGAGAAATATTTTTATTTACTTCTAATTTGAAAAGTGTTATTTTACTCGTTTAAAATTTCAAATGACTGTCCTTTTTATTATCATTGAAATCCAAATAAAAGAGAACATTCATAAAACGAATATATATTACATTACTATAGATTGTAGTAATGTAATATATATGTAGAAAAACAATCATATAATAAGAATAATTAGAGTACGATTTGATAATTAGATAAATAAATGCCTGTACAATAATTTAATTTTTTAAGAGTAAACATCAAAAATGGAGAAACTCTCCTCCAACACAATACAAATGTGTGTATGTTTAATCAGACTTTCCTGCAGAAAATTGAAATTTATTATATATACTTTTAGTTCTTATACTTTAAAACTTGTGATGTGTTTATACCTTTATCATTTATTAATACTGTAACGTAGGCTACAGATAATTCCCGTCAAAGACTTTTGCATTGAACTCCCATTTTTGTTCCCATCTTCCCCTTCAAAGTCATAATAATAAATTTACTACTTAAAAGCAATAAATGAGCCAAATCTGAGGTCATCGGCTTGGGTCAGATACATTCATGAACATCTGACTCTGCTACACAGGCGTGGCAGGGTTGATTCCTCTTTGGGAAGTATTGTGACTCATGGCATTGATATTTATGGGAATTCAGGGCCTAGCCGTTTGACGTCCGACATCTGAGTGCACGTGGGTTAAACTTAATGTTGGCCGATAAGAGCGAATGGTGTTGAGGGACAAAAACAGAGTTTATCTGTCCTTGGATAGTCCATTCAAAAATGAAAATAAATCAAAGGGGGGGGGGTGAGACAGCCCTACCGGAGGATTTAAAAGGTAGAAAAAGAGAAGAGGGGAAGAATCCTGACTTGGAGCGAATAGAGGCGATTCCGTAAGAAGTTAGAGGCTATTTCCTGCTCTTGTGATTTTAGGACTAAAATCAATCTGCATTTGATATTAAGCTTTTTGTGGTTTTATTTTAGCTATATTTGTTTGTGACTTTGTGCGGATAGAAACCAGGAGAAAACGCCTTCTAACTAGAATATAATTCATAGAATTTTAAAATAAAGAAGTATTTTTACTTAAGCTGTGTGATCCCTACCAGCTACCGATTCCTTCCACACATTACAATATTTTATTACTTACTAATACTTTATCACATATTAGTATAAATTTTTTTTAATGAAAATTACTTACATAAATATAATTCTCTTCATTAATAATTTATGTAATAATGTTCTTTAATTTTTGGAATCTATGACTTCTTTTTCATCATGATTCTTTGTTTAATTTGATAAGCATAATAACAAGGATGAGAAAGCATAAAAACAAATTTCGTATAGTTACAAACATATATTTTTCTGGGAACTCTTTTAAGAGATTCCAAATATTATGTAAGACAATATAATGTAGAAATCTAAAAATCTCTTACAGATTTTTTTCTGCATGTCCTATTTCCATTTAAATGGTTTACTCAATATTTTTCTCAGATAAAATTTTATATTCGCAATTTTAAAAAAATAAAAAAGATTTAAGAAAATCTAATAATTAATTGTATGAGATAAAACTACTATCGATTTATATTAGTATGTAATACATTAATAAATGCAGATGTACGTATAATTTGAAATATAATATTTTGTACATTAATAATAATAAGGAAATAATCATAATAGGAAAATAGAACAATTGCTTACAAGAAATGATAACTTAATTGAAACTTTGTTCATTTTATTCAAGAAAGAGTGAAAAGAAAGTATTTAAGAAAAATTCGATATTATCACCTTGAGAATTTTTACGAAAACGAGTTATATATTACTCTCATTTTATATACCTTTTTATTTACAAACTAGTGAGCGAGTTTCTCATTTTTTTTCTTGAACAGAACAAAAAAAAAAATGCGAAATGCTACACATAGTTATGTGTATATTACGTGAAATATGGCATAATAATTTTTGGAACAGTAAAACGTTTTGAAAGTGGAGCTGCGAAACGCAAATATCGAAGGAAAAACAAGAATCCATTGATAAATTACCGAGACTCACCCATTTTTTCATTAATACAAATTCTACATCTGCATTTATCTCTGTCACATAAGTCAGTATATCCAATCATGTACCTGAAGTTGAAGAACAGGGAGGAACAGACTATTTAAGTATTCGAGATGGTACTATAAGACCTACTGAAACAAGTACAATGACTGATGTCGTTTTAAATATTTTTGTTGCAAGTACAGATCCAAGGCTGTGGCCTTCATATTTTGACAAGAATTTAGTCTTACTGGGTTAAAAATGACCCGTCAGTTTCCTCCAACAAACAAGGATTTTGAAAATTCAGCACGTAAATACAACGAACCAAATGATAAAACTAAAACAAGATACCTGTCTACAATGTTATTCAAAAAAGAGTTACGCAATGGTGAAGTTGTAGACCACGAATAGCTAGTATATTCTCCGTCACAAGGAAAAGTATACTGTTTCGTATGTAAACTGTTTTCATCTACCAATTATACATTCAGCAGTAATGGAATCAATGATTGGAAGGCTGCAAGTACGACTATTTCACAGCACGAAAACGCATCTGAACACAGTCAGTGTATCTGAACAGAAACGCATCTGAACACAGTAGATTACAGTTATATAGTCACGTAGACAATCAATTTATTATACAATTCAATGATGAAATTCTTAATTGGAAATAAGTGCTTAAGATAATAGTGGCTGTTAAATAAAATTCTTATCACCCAAGAGGACTGCCTTTCAGAGGTGAAAACGAAACTATGAGTTCAGTGAATAACAGAAATTATTTAAGCATTTTGGAACTTCTAAGTAAGTTCGATCCATTTGTAAATGAATTTATTAAAAAGTAAGGTAGTTCTGGAAATGGTAATCCTTATCATCTATCTGCTACAGTTATTGATGAATTCATTGAAGTCATGGCGTCAAAAGTCTTGGAAATTATCGTCACTGAAATACAGAATGCTAAATATTATTCTATTTCTGTTGATTCTACCCCACATGTGCCTCATGCTGATCAACTATATTTTATTTCACAGTATGTCCCAAATGGTACACCCATTAAGAGTTTTTTGCAATTTATTAATATTAATGGACATACTGCAGAGTATCTGACGGATGTTGTGATTTCATTTTTGGAAAATAACAACATTTCCCTCGATGGTTGTAGAGATCAGTCATACGACCCTGCCTCGAATATGAACTGGGAAATATTCAAGACTACAAGCCTGACTTCAAGGAAAAAATAAATATTCTATATACGTACCATGTGCAGGCCATTCTTTGAATTTAATTGAAGTTCAAGTAGTAGTACGTAACTGTTATGTAACAATTTACTTTGACTTTGTCCAAAATCTTTATAATTTTTTCTCATCATCAACCCATCGTTGGAATATACTAATATTAAATTTGAGCTGTGATAGAAATAAAAATGTACTGAAAAAGCTATCAAAAACACATTGGTCAACAATGCAATTAAAGCTTTAAGCTCTGGATATTCAGAAATTGTCATGAGCCTGGATTGCTTAATTAATAATGAATTACAGGCAGTGAATACTCGACTTTCTGCTAAGAAGCTAAAAATTAAGATGAATGAATTAGAAACTACTTTTTAACAATCCTTTGGAATGACATTTTGACACGTATTGACAATGTAAATCTATTTCTCCAGAGTAAAAATATAGATCTGTCGAAAAGTGCAAAATTATTAAAACCGTTAATGGTATATATAAAAAAAACCAAACGAGACCCTTTTGACTAATATGAGTCAAAAGACAAGAAAGTATCCTCTATAAAGGAGTATCAAAGTGTTCACAAGCGTGTGAGACAACTCATTGTTAGGGTAACTTTCCTTGAAAGAAATAGAAACTCAGACACAACTTTTGAAAACAGCCACAGCCAGAAATTTAAAATATGAACCTTTTTACTAAAAATCTACTCTCTAATTTGTAATACACAAACGCGTAGTAAATAAATACGAGGAGCTTTTTGAAATATTTGGATTTTTTGGAATTGTTTTTTATTTGGTTGAGACAGAAATTAAAATAACACGCGAGAAAATATTAAACTTGTACGATTAAAACATTAATAGAGTGGAACTGAACTTGGAATGTCAACATTTCAAATCATATATGATCACTGATGGTGAAAAGATGAAGAAAAGCAAAGAGAAGAAATGGAAAAAAGAAAGATTAGTAAGAAAAATATAATTCTACTAATGCAGATGAAGAACAGTTGTAGGATGAGGGGATTGGAATTGGGATTAACATACTCTTTACGCACACTACATATTGAATGACTTTTCAGTGTTCCCCAATATTGAAATAATAATTAGAATTTTCTTATCAGTGATGATTACTAACGCGAGAGATGAAAGTCATTTTCAAAATTCAAACTGGTCAAAAATTAATTGAGAAATCGTATGACTCAAACTTGAATAATTTAAACTTGATGAGTATTGGAAATGAAATATTATTAACAATTGATTTTGAAGACCTAATTAAAATGATTTTGTGAATTTAAAATGTAGAAAACGAATATTCACATAAAAACTCATTTTACTATGGATTGCTTTTACTGATTTTTTGATTTATGTATATACACCAAATTAGATTAAAGCGTCGCAGGTGGGGCCTATTTTTTTCATAAGGGCCCAGGGCCTCAAAAAATCTTAAGATATTCCTAGATAATAGCCTCTTCCTTAAAGAGTGTTATAATCTACATTATTCAGTTTAAAAACTGTCAATATAACTACTTCCTTTTATGTTACAATGTCTTGGTTAAAGACCCAATTTTTGCTTATTTTTCACATAATTTGCGCTCTTAACAGAAAAAAAAATTGATCAAACCTTTTAGGAGTACTTTACTAAATTTAAAGCTTCTTAAAATAGGTTTTTCACGGCAAAATTTAAATAATTCCAAAAAATCGTTTCCGAAAGTGTGCTGTTTCCTTAAAAGATAATGATATGTATGTGTAATGGGTATAAAGAGTATATTAAAAAGGAATGTCAACATGAGTTTACAAGTAAGTTGGATTTCGTTGCGGATAAAATTTGAGAGATATTATGAATCATGATTCTAATTTCAAATTTATAATTTCGAAAAAAAGTTTTAATGTTAAGAAACTAATTACTTTAGATCTTGATAATTTTACTACTAAATTAGCTATTAACTATGACCTTCCTTTAGAAGCTTTTAAACAATTTAAAGACTATATGAAATTATGGTATCAAAACAGTTTGATCTTCAGAAAAGTAGATATTGATAATAATGAGGATACTTATTTGAAGGATTTTAAAAAGGTATTAGGAATTTACACAACACAAATTTATTATTAGTTAAGAAACAAAGCACCTTATAAGTATACTATTATTTTCAAAAAATAATCTTGCGTGTGCGCGAAACAGTCACCCTAACTGTAGCTTTAACAAGACTGCTAACGCCACCTGTAGTGACGTTGAGAAAGAGAGACTTCTTCCCAACCTCTTGTTGTTGTGCTCGTGTTTGCGTGTTGTGTGTGAAAATGTCTTATATGTTCTCCTCATAAATATTTCTGTGATGTATCCATGTGCTGTGAACCCAAAAAGAAATAAATCAATGCTTTTCATGTAATAATCTTCATTCCAATACCTAAATGACATCCCACGCTCCCTATGCCCTGAGCTACACTATACATTAATTTCACTAATAAGCATCTTGAAGATAATAGCTCCTTTAGAGTTGTGAATTTGATGACTTCATTGTGTTTGTCTTTAAATAAAATTATACATATTTTAATAATAAGATTTATAAAAAGATACAGGTATACCACAAGGTGTGCCCGCAAGTAAATATTTAGCCAATATTTGTTCACGTTTTTATGAAAATAATTTTTTTGATTGCAATAGTTTTGAAGTTTGAGATATATTGATGAAGTATTTTCTTTCAAATTAATAATAATAAAGCAATCTTATGTTTTTATCCAAAATGTTTAAAAGTATTACAATCAGCTATTGATATAATAAAGCGAAATATTTAGAAAATTTTTAAGAAATAGAAGATGATAAAATTTCTGGTAATATATATGATAAAAGAGACATTTTCTCCACTGGGAATCATAAAGAGCCCTTGTAAGATTCACCGGACTAAAAAAAAAATGTAGGTGGCGCTGCCATCGATATAAGGAGAGACGGAACAACAGCACAAGAGGAGGAGGAATGGAGGCTATTACCGGTCGTATGACGAACAAAATGGCATGAAACAACAGCCAAATGTTTAGTGTTAGTGAGTTTTAAATATTGTATTAATTGTGTGTGTTGTGTGGCTGTTAACAAAAAAATAAAAACTTTAGCCACTAAAGTTAGACTGTTGATTGTGTACCTGGTAGTGAATGAATCTTCAGAAATGAAACTAAGAACCTACAACACGAAAAACACCGAAATATTACTGGCGCAGTCCGTAGGATGAAGATTTCGTCAAATCCAGGTAAGAGGGAGTTCACACTCACAAATTAAAATTATTATTGATTGTATTATAATGTAAAGAGAGTGCATTATTAATAGCTGTAGTTTTGTTTTGGAATAGATGATATGTTATTGTAGTAAAAATAAAATAAGTTACAGTCTAACTTATTTATGCTGATTCATACGAATTCTTAGTGTGAGAAATAATTTGATTTTCTGCAATAGAAAACATTTTTTTCTTTACTGATTTAAATTGAGAACGTCCTGTTCTAATTATATCATCTGTTCCAAGAGATTGAAAAGATATTTTTTATTTGTGTTTCATCAGAAACCTTGTGAAATATTAAAATACTTTGATCAAATGAACATCAGTTCAGATATTTTTATTTATGTTTCATCCGAAACTATTGTGAAATATTAAGATACCTTGATCAAATGAACATCAGTTCAGATATTTTTATTTATGTTTCATCCGAAACTATTGTGAAATATTAAGATACCTTGATTCAAATGAACATCATATCAGATATATTTTGTTTTGTTTTGGTTTCATCAGAAACGTTTTGAAATATTGGTATATATATATATTTATTCTATTTTTATTGAACATCAGTTCAGGTATTGTTTGTGTTTAATCTGAAACTTTATGAAATGTTAGAATATAACTATATTTTTAATTGAACATCAGTTCATATAATTGTTGCGAAAGTATAAAATTGCCAAAGGTGTATTGGGTGACACATCTGAAAAGTATTCTACCTTCGGATATTGTAGGTCTTATTGCTCGTGAACCAGAAAAGGATGCCGCTGATTACGAATTTGTAAAAGGGCTATTACTTCAACGATTCAAGTTGAGTCCCGAGAAATTCCGGCAGCTGTTCGTGAAACACCAAAAGAATCCCGATGGTACGTGGAGAGATTATTATTTTGAGATAAGAAATTTTTGTGAAGAATGGCTTAAGGGCCTAGATATTCAAACCTTCGACGACCTTAAAGATCTACTCATAGCAGACCAAATGAAGAAGAACGTGCCAACTGAGATTCGCGAACACTTTATTGATGAATGGACAAAAATAAAAACTCCAAAGGTGCTGGTTGAAAAACTTGATGAATATGAGGATGTCCATGGAAAAACCAAACGGCCTGCAGTGCCATTTGTTAATAAAGAGAAACCTTATTGTAAGACCCTCCCTTTGAATACCCGGAGCCCTCTACATCAGTTGGAAGGGAGAGACGTAAGAAATAAAAAGGAGATGGCCAATTGCAAATACAATAACCATTTCAATGACAACAGCTATCAAGCGCATTATAATCAAACCCGGATTACACCTACATGTTACACTTGTGGCAAAGAAGGTCATTTCTCAAGAGCATGCCGAGATAAACACTTAAATAAGCAAAACTCGCAAAATAATAAGTTTTTCTCACCAGTCAAAGCCCAAAGTAATGCAGTTCAAGCTGAAGATACCACTAAGAATAACGTAACAGCGAAAATACATGTTCCTGAATCAACGTGTAAATTTCTGGCAGAGAATATTGATAAATTGAAGGTTATAAAAGTGAAGTGTTTAGATGTCGTCTTGGATGGAACGGTAGACTCCGGAGCACAAATCTCTGTGGTGCGAGCTGATTTAGTTAAAGACATTGAGAGTACCGGAGAAGGGAAGATCAAGTTAATATCAGCTTTTGGGGATAGTGAAGTCGCTCCCCTACGAACATTTAATATAAAGATCGATGATGGATGGGATGATGCAATACCAATTACATGTGCCGTTTCAAAGAAACTAGTGAACGACATGTTAGTTTGTCAAACCGCATATGAAGCCCTTTTGGAAAACATACAGTTATGCAGTGCGAATGCAAGGGAAGTCATTGTTCATGAAGTCCAACTGGATGAGGTTAAGAATTCAACCGTCTGTGAAGTCCAAGCATTTGAAGAGGATTCATGCTCTGACATAAGAGTATCGACAGACACAGTCAACATTGAAAACGAAGTGAGATCCAATCTTAACAGTGAGACCCGAAGGAATTTTATAAAACTTCAGAAAGAAGATGAAACATTAATAAGCGTCTGGGAACAAGCAAATAACAAAGAAAAGGCATATGAAATACAAGATGATCTGCTAGTGCATAATGACGTTGTTTGTGGCGAGTCAATCAAGCAAGTTGTCCTACCTGCGTGTAAAAGAAAGGAAATTCTACAAATGGCTCATGAAATTCCGTTAGCTGGACATTTAGGAGAACAAAAAACAAAGCAACGCATTAAATATTCCTTTTTCTGGCCTTTGTTAAAGAGGGATGTGAAGACATATTGCGAAGCGTGCAAACCTTGTCAGTTACGAAGGACTGTAACATACAGAGATGGGATTCCGATCCAGCCCATTGTAAGACCTAATAATCCATTCGAAGTCTGGAGCGTGGATTGCATCGGACCGTTAGAACCCCGATCAAGAAGAGGGCATTTATATATTGTATGTGCCATTGATCTGTGCTCAAGATGGGCGGAAGCCATACCAACAAAGAACATTACTGCAAAAACTACTTGCGAAGTGCTAATGAAAATTTTCTGTCAAACTGGTTTCCCAAAGACAATATGCACAGACCAAGGCACCAATTTTACAGCACAATTGACTCAAGCCTTTCAAGACGTGCTGGGAGTATCTCCTAGGTTTTCTACTCCACGTCATCCTGAGAGTATGGGAGCAGTTGAACGTTGGAATAGAACTTTGAAAGATATGTTAAACAAAAATATTCAAGAGCATGGAAATGAGTGGGATGTCCATCTCCCATATTTGCTTTTTGCTTATAGAGAAATACCTCATGCACTTACTGGTGTATCACCATACCAATTAGTTTATGGAAGACTACCATCTGGACCGATGACCATTTTAAAAGAATTTTGGACAGGAGAAAGAGAAATCCCTACTAGTGCTGCTCGTTCTGTTGAAGAATACTTGAAACAACTGCAAAAGAAGTTGCAAGATGCATACGAAATCGCATCGGAAAACAGTGCTAAAAATCAGGAACGTATGACTTCACAATATAATTTGAGATCACGAGAAAAAAGTTTTTCTGTTGGAGATGAAGTACTAATCCTTATTCCTTCATCTACGCATAAATTGCTTAACACTTGGATAGGACCAGCCAAGGTAGTACAGCTCACTAGACCCCACTCTTGTTTAGTTCAAATGGAAGACGGTAGTACTAGAGAATTACATATAAATAAGCTAAGGCCTTATATCTCAAGAGTTGATCATGTTGGGGTAATATTTGATCAAGATACCGATTTTGGTGAATTGCATTATGCTCCCACAGATAAGGAAACTCAACCTAACATTGATATCAAGTTGAATCAAATGCCTAATATTTTAAATGCCCAACAGAAATACCAGTTAAGAAATTTGTTACGACGATATGAAGACATATTTCGGAATCGTCCTGGAAAAGCCAAAGTGAAAGGTCATTCTGTTAAAGTTACGGCAGATAGTTCACCTAAAAGATTACAACCATATAGAGTTCCTATTGCTCTTCAAAAAGAAGTTGAACGTCAAATTAATGAGCTGCTGGATATGGACTTGATTGAACATAGTGATAGTGATTGGGCGCACCCGGTGGTGTGCGTGGCGAAAAAAGATGGAAGCATTAGATTGTGCATAGACTTTAGACTTTTGAATAGTTTTACTATTCCTGATGCATATCCAATGAAACATGCAACGGATTTAATATACGAGATAGGCAAAGCTCATTTTATATCGGTCTTATACTTCACGAAGGGATACTGGCAAATCCCTATGGAAGAAAACTCAAAACATTTTACTGCTTTCGTTACTCATTCTGGACATTATCAGTGGAAAGTCCTACCTTTTGGAATGAAGAATGCAGGAAGTACATTTCAAAAATCTATGGATCAAGTGTTGAATCCCCATAAAAGTACTGTAGATCCTACATAGACGATGTGGCAGTATTTTCAGAAACATGGTCAGATCACATGCAACATTTGGGAAATGTTTTTAAGACTTTGAGAGAAGTTGGACTAACTGTCAATTTAGAGAAGTGTGATTTCGGAAAGAGCCAAGTTAAATTTCTAGGTCACGTGGTGGGTTCTGGAAAACATGCTCCGGATCCTCAAAAGATGGAAACTATGTCAAAGTTATTGAGACCAACGACCAAAAAACAGTTACGAGGACTGCTTGGCTTATCAAGCTGTTATCGTGACTATATTAAGAATTTTTCTTCTATTGTTTTGCCCTTGACAAATTTAACTAAGAAAAATATTCCTAATAAAATTCCTTGGGATGACACAGCTGATGAATATTTCCAATGTTTGAAGAAAAGCTTAATCGAAATGCCTACTCTCTATACCCCTGTGTTGAACCGCCCGTTTCAGCTGTATACAGATGCTTCTGCTACTATAGTCGGCGCATGCCTTGCACAGAGCGATGAAAAGGGAATGGAACACCCAATTTCATTCTACAGTAAGAAATTAACCAAATGCCAAATGAACTGGTCAACAATAGAACTAGAGGCCTATGCCGTGCTAAGTGCATTGAAAAAGTTTGACTGTTGGATCTTCGGATCTCAAATACAGGTTGTGTCTGATCACAACCCACTCACATTTTTGACCAAAGGATTACCACATGGTACAAAATTAGCTCGTTGGGCCCTAGCCTTGCAACGTTATGATTTACGGATTATATACCGTAAAGGGAAAAACCATGGCAATGCTGACGCACTCTCTCGCTTGCCTTTTGATGATAACCTGAGTTCTTTGTAGTACTTATTTCAGTATTAAAGCATATTCCTATTTGTGTATATATTTAGAAAATTAGTGTCAAAATAATAGTATTATTATATATATTCGTGATTATATAACCTTATGTTATTGCCTTATTTTCATTATATTTGTGCATTAATGATCATATTTAAGTCATGCCTCATGTGTTTTTTTTAGTTTAGATAGTGCACTCTCCTCAATTAAGGTTTAGATATTTTGTTTCTGAATTAGGACTCTTTCGTGAGTGTGTGACTAAGCACCTGGTCATTAAATATGACGCATGTGCTTCCGTTGGTGGGGCGTGTAAGATTCACCGGACTAAAAAAAAAACAATGTAGGTGGCGCTGCCATCGATATAAGGAGAACGGAACAACAGCACAAGAGGAGGAGGAATGGCGGCTATGACCGGTCGCATGACGAACAAAATGGCATGAAACAACAGCCAAATGTTTAGTGTTAGTGAGTTTTAAATATTGTATTAATTGTGTGTGTTGTGTGGCTGTTAACAAAAAAATAAAAACTTTAGCCACTAAAGTTAGACTGTTGATTGTGTACCTGGTAGTGAATGAATCTTCAAAAATGAAACTAAGAACCTACAACACGAAAAACACCGAAATATTACTGCCCTTCTTTGGGAATTTACTAAATTTGAATATTTTAGTAACGTAATTTATGGTCATATCTTATGAAATATTAAATTACTGTTTGTGCGTGTGATTTAGGATATTTATATTAATTTTGATAAGTTTAAAAAATTGTCTGCAAGCAGAACTTCTTTTGAATTTTATGAAAAGCAATTTAAAATATAATAATTATGATATTTAGTTTTTTTTTAAATTTTGCTTTTCTCGTCATTTTGCTTTGATTTTTGTTTTAAATTTGTTACTTTTTCTTTCTTTAATACTCCTTCTCTCTGATTCAGGGAATTACTATACTTCCTGTTTAAGACTGAGCTGTATAATTTTAATGTTTAAGGGGGATAATGGTTGTGTAGGTTATTGTTATGCATGGTTTCTCATGTAAGTTTTCTTAAAATCTTTTTCAATCGGGCTGAGAAATTTATTTTTTTGAATGTCTTTTTTCTGTCATCATTTTTTTCAAATTTAGTACTTCTGTTTGTCTGCAAGTATATTTTACTTGATTTCTTCTTATGCAATTTGTTTCATTTTCATCGTGTTTCTTTTTGAATGTATGAAGTTTCCATGTTGATTTATAACATTTTTCTGTTGGGATTGTTGGATACCTGTAAAGCAATGTTTAACTACTAATCTGCCAAACCGAAATACAGAATTTATATAAATGTTACATTTCATTTTCTTCACGGTCTTTCTTTTCTTAGTTTGCTTTGTTTTTTTCATGTCTGGGTTTGTACTTATTCATGAATTGGACTTTATCTTTTTTACATTTTTTACTTGTTAAGTATTATTATTATCGAGTATATTGATATATTTCTTATTTGTTTTCTTGGTTTTTTTTTTTTTTTTTTTTTAATTTTCTTCTAAGTTTTGAGAAATTTAAAAAAAAAAAACTTTATTTTCTTATATTTCTTCTATGATAAAAAAAAATAGAGTTGTCAGTTTTTCGTAATTTTCTTAAAAAAATTTCTTCTGTTTTAATTTTTGTTTCTATACTAATTTTAATTATTTTCAATTATTTCTTTATGTTAATAAATTACTAATATATATACACTATAATCTCGCTACAACGATGTCCTCTATAACGATAATTATCTCTATTACAATATTTTTTTATAGTCCTGGCTTAGTTTCCTTCAGATTCATGAAAAACAGTTCTCTGTATTACGATATTCTTTACAACGATAATTTTCTCTTAAACGATGGTAATATTTTCCTTTACATCCCAATAATTCTCTTTATTAGGATTTCTTTTTTCAAAGTGCAACTGATGTCTACGAATTAAACGCTACTCAAAGAAAGTCTAGATAAAATGTGGTTGGACCGTTGGACGGAGTTCTCAAGTTACAATCTCTGTGAAAAACTTTATCGAAGTTTTGCATTATTTTTACTGATGTAACTCTGGTAACGAGAAAGAGTATTTCTTTTTAGGAGGAAATAGAGTTGATATTTCCTAGCAAACACAATGTTGAACCTTACTTCTATTCTCTCTCTACGATAAATGGTCAAGAATTCCTTTCACCGAAAGTGATAGATAAAACCTCGAAGAGTCTGAGCATAAACTTTGTGCTATGTACTTTTGTCTGCACTTGAGTATCATAAGAATGTTAACCTCCGATAAATTGTGTCAATTACGGTTTTTCTAATCGGGAACTATTCTCTTACTATGCTAGAAAATTTTCATTAATTTATTTATGAGTTGTGTGTGTGTTTATTTTGTTAAGTGAAAATCGATAAAACTGGTTCTAAGAAAACAAATACCCATCGAAGTGAAATTCAACGTCATAAAAGATATTAATAGAGGTATGAAGTAAGCAGAGGTTTGTAAAAAATGCGGATTTTCACAATCGATCGTTGCAACCCTTTTAACGAAAAGGAAGGAAATTGAAAATATTTTCAACTGTAATTATATCTATCTCCAAAGAAACAAGGCAAAGGCAGCTTTAAATGAAGAAATAGTTACTGCCATATTGAAATGGATTTAAGAAAAACTGGTTTTGAATATACCTTTAAATTGGACAATTATTTGAGAGCAAGCCAGAAAATTTGCATGTATGATGAAGAATCCAAATTTCAAAGTTAGCAATGGATGGCTAACAAGGTTTCGAAACTGACATGGGATATCTGTCCATGGGATGGGTCCACCATCTATCAGGCGAAGAAAAATCAGCGCCACTAGATGACGTACGGAATGGTGTCAAAGACAAATGTGTAAAAGTTTTGAAAAATATGCCGTTGATAATGTTTATAACTCTGATGAGAAGGGTTATTTTTCCAAATTTTACAGTACGATTATTAGCTTTCAAAGAAAAAAATTGTAAAGTAGCAATAAATTCAAACAGAGGTTAACAGTATTGATATGTACAAATATGTCGGAAAAGGATAAATTAAAATATCTTGTCATTGGAAGGTCCTTAAAGCCAAGATATTTTTAAAACATTAAGAGCAGGCCAGTAGACTACAATGCGAACAAGTGAGCTTGGATGACTTCAAAAATGTTTAAATAACGGTTATTGAAACTAGATAAAAATATAAAATCGAGGCAGAAAAATATTCTTCGGTCTAAATTTATCTATCGATGTATCTTAATAGAACAAAGTAAGCTTATTATATTCAGCCGAATTGAAAATCGCTTAACTAAATGTTCAGAAAAATTCTTGTGCATTTCAATTTACATGACCAGCAGTCTCGTATAAGAAGTTTAAGGAGTAAATTTATAGAAGAAGTGAAATTGATGGGGGGAGGATTAAAATTTTTTATGTGTTACTTATAAAATTACTCTTTTTGCAATAACAAATAGTTTATCCCTTTGAAAGTCTGTTTCAGAAGAAAGAACATTTTTCTAATCCCAATTTAATCCCAAAATTGGAATAAAATCTTCGCTTTTACGGATTTATATGCTATGACTTTACTTCCACCTTCTGAAATTCAATTTTGCAGATGGAAGTAACACCGCTGATTCTATAACAAATTTATTCATTTCCTCATCTGTTTCAAAACTACTCACGCAATAATCTTCATAAAGTGATTTAGAATTTTAGCTGCATCAAAATAGAGCATCGAGTGCCTTCTCAACATCATGATTCAATGTTGCAGCTAATAGAAAGGAACTACAATTTACCCCGTAAACCCTGCACCTTAAAACCCGTTAAAAACTCTTAAATTTTAGTTCATTTTTCTCATCCTTCCATAAAAAAAAAGTTAGTCTCTGTCATTAACTATTTATAAAACACCCATTTGTAAAAATGCTTTCTCAATATTAAAAACTACTTCATTCGGATATATATATATTCCCGAAACCAATTTAATAGTTACAGAATCACTGTTTAATTGGTTTCATTAAAATTTGGCCCTTTATATAAGTAACCGTTTAGGGAGAAAAACCCTGTAATGTGAGCCGATGCATCAAAAACGGGTCTCACTACTTGGTAGTCTTAGAGATTCTTAAAATACTAGCCTTTGAGCCAAATGATGCACTTGAGACTTATTACAAAACAATTTTCTGCTTACGACGTGCAAAACAATTTTCTGCTGACGATGTACAAAACAATTTTCTGCTTACGACGTGCAAAACAATTTCTGCTGACGACGTTTAAAACAATTTTCTGCCGCATGAAATATTTTTGCTGAATTATATGCCATAAAATGCGCTGAATGACCATTTCTATTCCCTCTCCCCCTCTATCAAGCGTTCAAGGTTTTTGCAAAATAAGAGAGGTTTGCAAAAACAAAACAAAAAAAAAACGTACAGTAATTTTTAAAAAATCACTATTAAATTACAATGAATTAAAAATTTTACTTTTGAAAATTAGTAAAACAATTTTTTCGTGGTATAAACTCACAATTTTATGTTCTTTTTTTTTTTTTAGTGAAGCCTTTTCTTCCCTTTGATGCCAGACCGAACTCTCCTTTTTAATATCCAGTTTTTTTGTTTGTCGCTTGAACATTCAATAATAGTCAGCTAGCTTATTCACGTTCTTGTTAGCATCCCTTAATATCGCGGGCATTCTGGTGAATTCTTTCATTTTGCTCTTCACAGTAGGTTCCCAAGGTTTCAGGAAAATAGTCATTATAGGACTGTAGGAAATGAACTTTTAAGCTCATTTTGCATCCTTAAGATCTATACGCTGCTTATATGTGTTATACAATGAGTTTGTAGTCAGAGTAGTTGTAGTAGAGCTTCCCAAAAAATTGCGCACTACGTTTTTGAAAGAATCAAATGATTCTTTTTTTCCTTTTCTACCATTGTTTCAAAAAATAGGTAATCAGATAAAAAATTTCATGTCGGGGACAGCAAAAACTTTCTCTTTCAATTTGGCCTCAGACAAATTCTGGAACTTAGAACACACATATATAGGATGTTTCGAAATTCGTGGTCAAAAATTTAATGGGTGATAGAAAACTTCTAAATAAACAATTTTCACCATACAATACATAGACGGAGAGCAAGAGGTGAATTGCTGTAATGGAATGCATGAAACTGTAGTTTTCTTACACATCGGCATTTCTAAAACCATGCCTCCTGAAATCCTTGGTAGAAATGAGGATGTATAAGAAAAACTCGTACATTATGCTTTCCATTACAGCACCGTCTAGAGGTTCACCGCTTGCTCTCCACCCATGCATTGCAGGCTGAAAATTTTTGTTTAGATGTTTTCTAGAGTCCCTTAAATTTTTGCAAGTGAATTTCGAAACACCCTGTATATAAAACATTCCCTATCTTTTGACAGTGATTCGATAAACTGCTTCAAAAGCCTCAGTTTAATATGAAGAAGTAATAATGCTTTTTCTGGTGGAGCCAATGCCGTATTAATGCCATTTTTTTGCAAGGGGTTAAGGCATCTCGGTGAGATCAGTCAGTTTTTGTCCAATGCAAACTTCTGACTCTACTATCCCACAAGAGTAAAAAAGCCAGGATAGTTTATATAACCTGGCTGTTGGCCCAGCAATATGGTTAGTAGTTCGAAGTTTCCACAAACCATCCATCGATACTCTTGATATTTAATTTTCTCAAGAATTATAGCCCAGTTCTAGTTTTCTTTCAAAGACACTGAGTGTCCCAAAGGAAAGAGATGCAAATGCATATCTATTATGCCGCAAAACTGTTTTGAAGCTAATTTTCGAAGAATGTATGAATAGGTACCACTCAAATGAATTATATATTCTACTTCAAAACATTTCACGAGCCCGGTAAATTCCTAATTTAGCGTACTTCTTGGCGCGTTTTTAAAATCGCGCCAAAGTGGCGCCAAATGCGGAATTCTCAAAGTCTTAAGTCGGAATCGAGATGGCGATTTGACCGTTGGACAAAAAACATGTTGACTGTGAAATATAGAAAAACATGAGCCGAAGCGGTAGAAATGTTAAAGAAACGGCGAAATTTTATCCGATATTTAAAAAACGTATTAAATCAACGTTTTGTGGCAAACATTAAAATAAGAAATAGGGTAGATCTTAATTTTACTTAAAACAATAAAACTTAGATAAATATATTTCAGATTGTATAAAATAAATATAAGATTTTTTTCAATAAATATACTTATATATAACATAACTACGAAATGTTGAAAAAAGGTAGGAAAATACGGTGAAATTATGACCGAAAGACAAAAAAACGTAGTAAATCAGCATTTGTGGAAAACATGAAAATAATTTTAAAAAACGTGAAAAAAGCACTAACCTTATGATGGAGAGGTGTCTGTGATCAGGCGGGTAAACTATGACGATCGCGTGAAGGAAATCTCTAAACGTATCATCATTCACAATGCTTTCTTCGGCATTGATTAAATTAGTAATAAATAATAAATTAAAAAGTAAAATAATTAAGTAATATAACTAAATAAATTAAAAAATAATATAATTAAGTAGCATAACTAATAAATATTATTATATTAATAAGAAATATATATAGATATATAGAATTAGAATAAATCAAATATAAATAGTATAATATAATAAAAATAATAATTAATAATAAAATAAAAATTAATAAGAATTAAATTAAATCAAATATAAATAGTATAACATTAATAACAATTAAAATAAATCAGAAATAAATAGTATAATATTATATAATTGAGAATTAAAATTCAAATATATATAGTATAATATAATATAAATAAGAATTAAAATATATATATATAATATAAATAAGAAATAAAATATATATAATATAAATAAGAATTAGAATATATAGAAATAGAATAAATCAATCGTCAGAATAGAAAGGAGATCCCCTTTCATAGTAGGGTTACCATAAAAACAAGATTTTTACACCTTTTTTGGATGGGTTATCAAATTGGCAATTTATCGCCTTTTTGAATTTTTCCCGACCGCCAAGAAGTACGCTATTTTAAGATCCACCCCACGAGCCTTTGGACATCATGTCAAAAAAACTAGATTTCCCTCTTTGCAGAAAAATTGAGCAAGTTGTTTCTCGAGAAAGAGATGCCTGTACAACGAAAATGAGGCCACAGGTTATAGCAAGTTCTTATTTTCTAGCATTGGTCCCAACAATTCAGGTGGCCGGGGTAGCTTAGTGGTTAAGGTATCAGATTCGCAGCCGACGGTTTTCGTTGAATCGTGGATTCAAGCCTTGATGCAACCAAAAACCAGCCGTGTAGCCGGAGCTGATGCTCGTTGAATCTGTCGGGGCCAAAAGTACACCCGTTGGCGTAGTGTGGAAGTTAGGAGAGGGGGTGCTAGCTCAGGTGTCGTCCTCGTCCGAAGTGTGATCAAGGTTCAAAATTATGAGGTTCGTCGCCAATAGCCCACGTGTTGCTTCTAGTGCGACGTTAATAAAAACTAAACTAAAACTAAACCCAACAATTCAGCTGCATTTTTGGAAAACCCCACATTTCCAACTGTCACTAAGCACAACCCGAGGAAAAAGTGGAGGTCACACGTCAACAGAAAAATCTGAAATAGATTCTCCTTAGAGAGGTAATATGTCTTTGTCCTCGGACTCGCACAGGATATCATCGAAACTGGATATAGTTGTGGAACTGATATTTCAGATCTATGGGATACAGGAAGAATAATTGAGTCAAGGTTAGGATCAGAGATTTTCTTTATATTTTTGTAATAAATCTTTCTACATCTACAGAACAGAAATAGCAGTGGGAAGTGTGGTTTTCTTGTTCACGACATAGCAAAGGAATGCCAAAATGAAATGAGTTTTTCTTGCTCTTTAACCGCTAACGAATATCTTCCTCGCATTTTCTGCACACCTTATAATGAGCGTATGTCTTGATCTCAAAGTTTCAATATTTGAGGTAGGAAAAAAAACTTTCTTTATAAAATCACTTATGCTTCTTTATTCACTTTTTGTCATGGAAGCGTATTGTAACATGTTCTAATCTGACAGCAGGTTTGTTTATACTATTCCCAGTACCCAAGAGAACACGTCGAAACATGCTTAATCCAGTGAGTAATATTCCTCAGCATTAGCTATAAGCTAATTAAACTTGTTTGGATCGTCTGACCTTCCTCTTGACGTCAAACCTACTCGTACTAACTTCTCCCTCCTCTGGCCTCCTTTCCATTTCTCTTCCTCCACCATTGTTCTGATTTATTGAGTAATTTATTTATTTATTTTTCATTTATTGACGAATCCAACTGCAAATAATAAAATTAATGTGAGAAATCATGTTTTTATGGAGAATTTTAAAATCAAAAATAGAATGCTAGATTTTAAGTTAAATAGAAATTTAATACTAAGAAACTAAAAACTTGATTTCCACACCCCAAAAAAAATAACTTAACGAGATAGAATTTTTAAAATATTTTTTCCGGTTTTTGTAAGTTAAAGTCTTAAAGAGTAAAAAAAATCCTATGCATTTTAGTAGCAGACCAGTATTATTATCAGTCACCTTTTTGTATTATTCTTTCAGCTATAAACAGGTATGTGTGTCGAATACCTCCACAAAAATTCCAATTTCATTTAAATTTAATCATTTCTTTTGCATTGTACCTAGTAAGCCGTTTTATTGCCAATTCTTAATTACTCGGTAAACGGAAACAATCTGAAACCCAAAATAAAGAAACCTTCTCTCCGAATCATACGTTATTGGGGTATCCAAAATGTGCCACTTTCTTTGTGATTTTCGGATTTTGATTTAAATTTCGCGGGCTGCAGTAGTTTCTAATTCCTACACATTGACGGCGGAACTTTCATTTCAAAATAAAGAAATTACCGTTAGGGAGTCGTTGCAGCACAATTTTCGTTTTCAGAAATTTTACTCATAAACATCCACCTCAAGTGTATCAGAATAGCAATCGGATCACTTTTCAAGATTTAATATTTCCAAATAAAACCTTTCCCACCGCGTCAGATTCTGCTAATAATTTAATTTCATCATCTACAGCGAGTTTTTTTTTGTTTTCTACATCAGCTGAGTTGTACTCCGTATTTAATTAATTTCCTTACCCAAGATCCATTCAGAACATTTCTTAAATCAAAACAAAATACTTGTTCACTAATGCATAATTTTTTCAGTTGTATTCATTATCTCAACACTGCTAAAATTAAGGGGATGTGTTTTCTTAGTTTGTACTCCTGATTTATTGATTAGTTTTTGTGTGATGTAGAGCAACAAAAGCTGTTATGTCTTTTTGTACTTTTCAAAACAATTTAAGAAGCAATTTAATCTCTCTACAAATCTCACAAATCAGATTCTGAATTATATCATCTCTCAAATATGTTGGTTCAGAGCCATTAATAATTATAGCTCATATTATTTTTCTCTTTTATTATGACTCACCTTGACAGATAATATCTCAGTAAAGCATTTTGATTCCAGTTTATGACTTGATTATTCAAAGTACTATCGGCGCCACCCTTCAAGGTTACGTCTCTCTCATACTCGATACGTTGAGTCATAAATTTCAATGGAGAAATTTTGACAGCTGTTGCGCGCCTTTTCTCACTAATCATGCACTCGATAATGTCTTTGCATTTTTCAGAGATATAATTTCTTCTTAAACGAATAAAACATTGTCCCTTCTATGATATTAAACTTTTCGCAGTGTCACATGAGAATATAACAGCTTTGAAACATTTTCTGTTGGATGACATTTGTCACAAAATATGCAAGAATAACCACAATACCTTTTCTAAGATATTTATCTTTAAATTTAAATATTTTATTCTCCTCAATCAAATCATCAGTATTAGCAGCTTTATAATCGTTAAGCATTTTCTTGGTATTAAATAGTTTACTTTTATCACATATTACTTACGGCTAATAACATCTGTTCTTCAGAAAGTACTTCATTTCTTAAAAATTCGCAGCTTGCCTAGTGCTCATGGTCACAGCCCGAATTGTTTTCGTCAAGTCGTGGATTCGAACCCTGATGTCACTAAAGATCCCCATGTAACGGAGCTTATGCACGTTGAATCAGGTCGAAGTCCCAAGTCCTCCAGTTGGCGTGGTATGGGAGGTGCCAGCTCAGGTATCGTTACTTGAGCGAGACTCAAAATTACAAGGTCCGTCGTCAATAGCTCTCGTGTTGCTTTTGAGCAGGGCCGACTTCCCTGAGGAGTCTCTCTAACTGAATCAAAACGTTAAAAATAATGCAGTTCCAAAACGAACTTTAAATGATCTAAGAGAAAGAAAATTTTCAATAAAAATAGGCAAATTGCCATTAAAATCTTAATTGAAACAGAGTGAAAAGAATTCCATACCATCATATGCTTTCTCAGTGTCAAAGAAATTTGAAACCTGATGATACCTCAGGGTGAAAGCATTGCGAGTTGTATGATATAGTGAAGTATAGAGCTTCCTTTACAGAAAACCTGCAGGAAGCGTGATTATGTTTCAACAAGTTGCATTTCTGAAAACTTTTGATTTTCTTAAAAAGCGTCCCTGTTGAGAATCCGTGGTCTACGTGGATGGTAATCACGTGGTCTGCGTGGGTGGATCTAGCTGCCCCTCGTATGTCAAACCCACGTGGTATACCGATATATAAATAAGTTAAATTTATTTTTGTTTTTCAGACTCCTTTTTTGATGTTTCTTTAAGTAATCTGCTGCTCTAGGTCTGCAGCAGATTATATGTTTCCCGAAATTTGTCTTGTATAATTCAAATTTATTTTAATGAAAATAAGCTGCAGAATTGTAATTGTTTGTTAAGTTTATCGTTGAAAATAAACAATGAAAAGACCATCAAGTGGTTTTTATTTTTGGCACCAAAAAAAGGCTAGTAAATAATAAGGAATAGATAATCTAAGAGTTATTTATTTTTAATTTTAAGTATATTTTATTTTATGGTGCCGAAACCCGCGATATAAATTTTGCGTAATGGATTGTACGTTCTAGAAATTCGTTTAAAAAGGACTGAGATAGAAATAATATGTGTGTGTGTTTCTCGGAATAACAGCGAACACTCCGTCATTAGACTTGTGCAACTGGGATTCATCTTATCGAAGACATCTCATCGTTACCAAAGATACTGTGCACATATTTTTATGATTCTAAAATGGAAAATACTGATAAATTAAAAAGTAAAAGAAAAATACTTCGAACAGCCAGTACGAAACTAACTAATCACATTAGCTTGTTCCTAGAGAGTTGCAATATTAAAAACGAAAATGATCAAACGAAGCTTTTAAAACACTTGTTAAATGTAGAAGAAAAAGCTAAAGAACTTAAATTGTTTAGCAAAGAAATTGAGGACTTGATCACGGACAGTGCTATCTTTGATAGTGAATATCAAAGCTTCCTTGATTATGATGAAAAATTAAATTAAGTTAAATTCAAAATCAAATGTAAATGTGAAAAATTTAAAACTGAACAACAATCTATGATCCCGCCACCAATTCAGGTTCCAGTCAATAATGTAGAAATTAATCGTACTGCTACTTCTATTAATCACCAAAATTAAAAATTCCTACATTTAGTGGAGATGCTAGCACTTTCCTAGAATTTATTAACAGCTTCACTAATGCGATTGACGCCAATGAGTCATTAAGTAAAGTCGACAAATTCATTTATTTGAAATCCTTTTTATCCGGCGAAGCTTACAAAATTGTTTCCGGTTAACGGAGGAAAATTATAAATCATGTTTGGATCTGTTGAAAGACAGATTATGGGAGACAGGATCATTTAATTAGTCATTTCATAAACAATCTTTTAGAAATCGAACTAGCGAAATCGTCTTTCAATCTCAGAGGATTAAGGAAATGACATAACGAAAGCGAAATTAGTATAAGAAATTTAAATTCGATGGGTATTGATTCCGGTAGTTATGGCCACTTATTAATACCTATTTTATTAAAACAATTACCGCAAGATTTAGTCATAGAGTATCATCGTAAAAGAGATTCTAGTAAAACTGGCGATGTTAATGAATTAATGAAATTTATTAAATTTGAAATTGAATCTCGAGAATCCGCCAATATCGTAGTTGGTCATAATCAAAAAGTTTCAGAATTTAAGCGTTATTCAAGAGATTCTTATTATCACGGACATCCTATAATTAAAACTAATACTCTTTCATCTGCTGCTCTGAATACGGTAGTAAAAAAGGCGTGTATATTTTGTAAAAGTGACACGCACACTGCGTTAGAATGCAAAACTCTAACAAATGAACAAAAGCGTAACAAATTAAAGAAAGAAGGTTTTTGCTATCGTTGCATGAATTATAAACATTTAATGTCTTAATGCCAGGTTAAAATTCCACCATGTGAAACGTGCCAAAGTTCCCAACATAACTCCTTGTTTTGCCCCAAAAACAAAACTAAAAATTCTCCTACTACCGATACTGAAGATAATCAAGGAATAATTAGTTCTGTTTTGAACTCTCAAGATGAACCCGGCAGTTATGCGACGCTGCTTCAAACAGCGAAAGTAGAAGCTCAAGGTGGTGGTTCGCACAAGGTCATAGCTAGAATACTATTTGATTCTGGTTCACAAAAATCTTTTATACGCAGTGATTTGAAGCAATCTCTAAATTTGAAAGTTATACGGAATGAAAGGCTTCTAATTTATACTTTTTCTAAGCGTGAACCCATTGAAAAGGTTTGCGACGTGGTTTCTCTTAAATTAAGGAGCTTATTTCATCCCTATCAATCTATCAACATTGAAGCTCTGGCATCTGACGAAATAACTGGCGCTAACATATATTCGAATATAAATCCTGCACATCTACAAAACATTCTCCCAGCCAGCTGTTTAATTTCTGATTCATACGAAAAATCAAACCTGCAGATTCAAATTCTTCTCGGAGCTGATTACTTGTATAATGCTATGTCAGGAGAAGCCATAAAAATAAACAAAAATCTTTTCATTCAACCTACTGTGTTTGGGAATACATTAATAGGTCAATTATTTAACCCCGAAAAAATAAAACAGATATCTGTTTTCCATGTTTCATCCAGTGTAATAGAAAATGATTTAAAATCGTTGTGGCAGATAGATTCCCTTTTATTGACGAATGAGTCAGCAGAAACGAAACCTTCGGATAGTTTATACAATTTCGGAAAGGAATTAAATATAAAGAATAAACGTTATGAATGTCCCTTGTAATGGAAATCTCGGGAGTTAAAAAGAAAATATAAGCATAACCTTGAGGTTGCTAAAAGGAGATTTGCAAATTTAGAAAAAAGATTAAAAAACGATGAATGTTTGTTTGATAGTTATAATGCAGTTATGGAAGAACAAATTCAGGAGGGAATTATAGAAATGTGTTCGGATGAGTGTTTTATTGGGTATGTAATGCCGCATGGAGAAGTATTGCGAGAAAATTCTTCTATCTCAAAAACTAGAATTGTTTTTGATGCTAGCAGTAAATTGGGTACAAACGTTAGTTTAAATGAATGTCTTGTTTCAGGAGAAAATTTAAATCCTACTCTAATTGATGTTATATTGAAATTTAGAGAACATAAAATTGCATTTTGAGGGGATATAGCCAGGGCATTTTTGCAAATCCAAGTTACTGAAGCGGACCGAAATTATTTGTGTTTCTTATATTACAAAGACTGTGATAAAACTCTGCCGGTAACCATGTATCATTTTAACAGACATTGTTTTGGTGTTACTTGCTCACCTTTGTTTTGGCCGCTACTATTAAAACACATATTAAAAATTATAGAGAAAGTCATCCCCTTGCATATGAAATGTTAAATGAATCATTATATGTTGATGACTTATTTTTTGGTAGTTCCACGGTTCAAGAAACTTTCACATTATCTTCGGATGCTGTTTCAATTTTGAAATATGCAAATATGAATATGAGGAAATTCGACACTAATTCTAAAGAACTAAAAAACTTATGGCTTAACTTTCATTCCGATGTTGAAGTTAACGAATTCTCTGATTCTCATTTAAAAGTATTGGGATTGGTTTGGAATAATTTAGATGATACATTAGGACTTGATTTGCGTTCTTTGTTGTCAAATTTTAATGACAGAGAATGCACGAAAAGGAATGTGCTTCATATTGCTGCCAAATTATTTGATCCTTCTGGATTTATATCCATTCTTAATTCGAATAAAATGCCTTCTCCAAGAATTACGGCAGCTTGGTATTGGTTGGGATGAAGTATTTACTGGTCAAATTAAGGAAAATTTTCAAAATTGGTGTAAGGAAATTAAAGATTTTCAAAATTTAAAGATTCCTCGACACTACTTTCCTGACAAAATTAATATAGATAGCCAAGATATACAATTACACGTATTTTCAGATGCTTCCTTAAAATCCTTCGGAGCTGTGGCTTACTTTCGGTACAAAACTTCTAAAGGAAATTATCAGACTAGTTTTGTTTTCTCAAAATCTAGAGTAGCACCAATTAAAAAATTAACCGTTCCACGGCTTGAATTGATGGGTGCTATAATCGCATCACGAATAGTGAAACATCTTAAAGGTATTTTCAAGGACATTAAAAGAGTTGTTTTGTGGAGTGACTCTACAATAGTTCTCCACTGGATTAAATGTTCAGCATCTAAATACAAACAATTTGTTGCTAATAGAGTAATAGAAATCCAGGAAACTACGGATCCCACTGCTTGGAGGCATTGCAGTGGAAAACATAATCCTGCAGACTTATTAACTAGAGGGTTTGCCAGTAAAGATTTAATCGTCTCTGAAAAATGGTGGCATGGTCCTGAATGGTTAAAAGACCCAGCAGACCTATGGCCAAAGGAAAAGATATCGGAGCATAAATCAGTAAATTCTGAAGTTACCTCAGAATATAAATCCTGCATTATTGTTAGTTCTGCTATTATTCAAGAAAAACTCCTTGATCCAAACAAATTTAGCTGCTTGTTCAAAATGTTACGAGTGACCGCTTGGGTATTACGCTTTATTAATGCACTCAAAAAGAAAAACTACGAAAAAGGTCCTGTTACTTCTGACGAACTCAATAACGCAGAATTGTTTTGGGTGAAAATTGTTCAAAATGATTCTTACTCAAATGAAATAACCTGTTCGGAAAAAAATAAACCTTTGGATAGAGATTCTAAATTATTGTGTTTAAATCCATTCCTTGACATCAACGGTGTTTTGCGAGTCACAGGAAGACTAGGAAAATCAACCCACTTATCTACTTTTGAAAAACACCCTATTATACTCCCATCAAAGGCTAAGTTAACTGAATTGCTAATATGGGAATCTCATCAAAGAGTTTTTCACTCTGGAGTGTCTGATACATTAGTGCAAGTTCGAGAAAAGTATTGGATTTTAAAGGCTAGACAAACCATCAAATCTGTTCTCGGAAAGTGTACTATATGTAAAAGGTTCAATTCTTCACCAGGAAGTCAAGTGATTGCTCCTCTTCCAGATATTCGAGTGGAACAGTCAGTTCCAATTCCATAATTCAAAATCAATTCCATTTACTATCATTGGAATTGATTTTGCCGGGCCTCTATATGTGAATGACATTTATACTAAGCAGTATATTCTCTTAATAATTTGTGCAGTGACAAGAAGTGTTCATCTGGAATTAGTTGGAGATATGACTACCGACACCTTTCTGCTTGCCTTCCGACGCTTTATTTCTCGACGACGATTATGCTCTGTGGTGATCTCTAATAATGCCCGCACTTTTAAACGTGCAGAAATGGAGATCAAATTAATTTAGAGTGTGTGCTTAATCATCCTGATGTAAAAAACTTTTACTCAGCCAATGGAATTAAGTGGCAATACATTGTTGAAAAAGCCGCCTGGTGGGGTGGTTTCTACGAACGAACGGTACGTACCGTGAAAACTGCCTTACGAAAAACCCTTGGAAAATCATGTCTCACTGTGGAACATTTGCTTACTGTTCTAATAGAAATCGAAGGCATGATTAATTCTCGACCAATCACCTATGTAGGTAGTGAAACAGATGAACCAACTGCCTTAACTCCAGCTCATTTTCTTTTAGGTAGAAAATTTTATCATTGCCCTCTGTAAGACTTCACCTTGATTCAAATCTTTCTTCTAGGAAATGTTTAGTTAAAGCTTTTAACTATCGCAAAAAATGAATGAGATATTTTTGGACTAGGTGGAAAAACGAATATTTACTGAGTTTGAGATCAGCTTATTAACTTTAATTAGGAATTCATCCCCGTTTAAAGTTAATGATATAGTCTTGATTAAAGATGATCATTTACCTCGAAATTTTTGGAAATTAGGTAAAATTCTTGAATTGTTTCCAGGAAGAGATGGCAAGGTGAGAGCTTGCAAAGTAAAAACTGAGTCTACAACCATCAAGCGTCCAGTACAGCTTTTGTATAATTTGGAAATACAGAACTAAAGTGAAAGCGTAAAAAAAATGTATATCCTATGAATTATGTTATTTACTTATTTTCTTGAATTTTAATTATTTAACTATTATTATTATTGAATATTGTATAATGTATAATCTTATGTTTTTTGAAAGTATTTGTATGTACTCATTTTTCTTATATAATTTTTATTGCCAGGTAATTTAATGTATTACAACAATAATTTTACAGTTGGAAGTTTTCATGAACCCCTTGGTTCATCCGGGGCCAGGACGTTGAGAATCCGTGGTCTACGTGGATGGTAATCACGTGGTCTGCGTGGATGGATTTAGCTGCCCCTCGTATGTCAAACGCACGTGGTATACCGATATATAAAGAAGTTAAATTTATTTTTGTTTTTCAGACAGACCAAAAGGGCTAGATGAACGCTAGCTTTTTAGGAGTCATTTTTTGGTGTTTTTTAAGCAATCGGCTGCTCTAGGTCTGCAGCAGATATATGTTTCCCGGAATTTGTCTTGTATAATTCAAATTTATTCTAATGAAAATAAGCTGCAGAATTGTAATTGCTTGTTAAGTTTATCGTTGAAAATAAACAATGAAAAGACCATCAAGTGGTTTTTATTTATGGCACCAAAAAACGGCTAGTAAATAATAAGGAATAGATAATCTAAGAGTTATTTATTTTTAAGTTTAAGTATATTTTATTTTAGTCCCAAATCAAATCGAAATAATTTCTTTTCTGTTGTAACATGTCAACAAATTGTTTTATTCTTATAATACAATATCTTATATTAAAAAAAATTTCACTATGTCAAATAGGGTATCAGACTGTGTGCAAATATTTGATGAAAAACCAGTTGCAAAAAAGTGAAATTCATAATATAAAAAAATAATATCTCTTGCAAAAAGTATTGCATCAGGATCACATTATTTCTGGACTTTCAAACCGTATGGAACAACAAAATTTTTAATTCATATTTCATATTCTGTTAGGCAATTCACACATTCCTGCTATTATAATACCATCTAACAGGTATGTCAGAAGGAAAGAGCTTTTTCCGCTACCACTAATGCGATAGAAGGTTTTTCACTTTCAGATACAAATTATGATTTTGCTATAGATGTTTTAAGTTCTACATTAAAACATCTATAGCAGAATCATGACATTATTATAAATACACATATGCAAAAACTTCTTAATATTTCTCCTGTTTCACGATCTAATGATATTTTTAGATTAAGAAAGCTATTTGATACCATTGAAATACAAATTCGAAGTTTATCATCTTTAAATGTGAAACCAGAATCGTATAATATGTTAATCTTTGTATTACTCAGAGTTATTCCAAATGATTTAGTATTAGAATACATTCGAAATAACGATGACCAATCATGTTTTGATGTTAATAATGATGATAATAATACTGCAACCCAATTGTCGATAATTAAAACCAGTATGCTACCTGAACACTATAAGAATCCGTGCGGAAAGGTTATTTTAAAATTTGCTTTTGGGCATAAGGTCAATGCACCATTAATAAATGTGAATTTAGCAATTATATATTGTATATACACCTGTTACAATCATGTGTGCAATGGTAGATAATTTAGTGCATCATATTTCATTAAGTTTGAGTGCTTATAATGATTTGATTGCAACTAAAAATCATTTTGAAAGTTATGTAAATAATCATAGTGTTGATGAAATCCAATTATCTCATGAGTACATTTCTGTCAATCCTGTTCAGAATAAAATAGTTAATATAAACCCTAATTCTATTCAAAATAGCACGATACCTATGCACAGTGCCATTGATTCTGTAAATAATTTAACTAGTACTGATATGGACAGTGTAATGTCAACAATGATTCAGTGTCAGATTCAAATAAATTTCAATTTGAACAAGAAAATGATGACAGCCTATCAAAATGTTGGCAAGATGCCAAGAATTTTTCAAGCTGATTTATGATTGAGAATAAGTTCCTGTATCATAAAGATAAGATTTTAGATGAACCCGTCTGCCAGTTAGTTGTTCCTCGTGTGCGCAGAGAACAGTAGTTAGAATTCGCACATTCCAGTGTATGGGGTGGGCACCTGCGGAAAAAGAAAACTTTAGAGCGGTTAAGATATTCATTTTCCTTGCCTAGATTGAAAACGGATGTGCAAAATTTTTGCGACACTTGTGTTTCATGCCAGTTACAAGCCAAACAGAAACCATCTGATGAAATTCTCATAACTCCTGTAACCCAACCTAATGAATCTTTCCAAATTATAAATGTTGATATAATAGGCCCCAACGAACCTAGTAGTAGGGGATACAAGTTTATACTGTGCGCAATAGATCAGTGCAACCGATGGCCTGAAGCCCTCTGTTTAAAGAATGTAACAGCAAAATCGACTTGCGATCCATTGTTACAAATATTTTCAAGAACTGGTGTACCAAAAGTAATTGCTACCGATCAAGGTACTAACTTTACTTATAGTCTCACAAAAGAATTTATTAAAATAATAGGATCTTCGCCTAAGTTTTCTGTTCCGGAACACCCACAATCCAATGGTCTCGTCGAAAGATGGAATAGTGTATTGAAAAATATGATACATCATGTTATGGGGGAAAACCCTAACGATTGGGATAAGCATATACCTTTTTTATTATGGACTTATCGGGAAGTACCTAATCAAACTACAGGTGTTAGTCCATTTCAGTTGTTATATGGACGACGTCCTACTGGTCCCTTATCGATCCTGAAAGACTCTTGGACTGAAGACATTCCTGTACCCATCGGTCAATTAAAATCTGTTACAAATTATCTCAATGATCTGCAGATCAAACTTCAACTTGCTGCCGAGAAAGCTGGTATTGCTTCTTTTACTAACCAAGCGAACTATGCCTATTACCATAATCGTCGCAAAAAGCATAAAAGTATCGAAATAGGTGGTAAAGTAATTGTTCTTGCACCTGATAGTACACATAAAGTGTGCGCGAGATGGACATCTCCTTGCATCATCATAGAAAAGCGAAATGCACACAGTTATTTAGTCCAGATGCCTGACAATAGAGTAAAACACATCCATGCGAACAAAATTAGAAAACTTAAAATTGAAACTTAACAACATAGGAGTCATTTATGAGACCGATATTGACTTTGGTGATGTCGAAAACACACCTGTAATAAAACGTACTCCAACCGACGAACACTTGAATTCTAATCAAAAAACAAGCTGTTGTTGATTTATTAATTAAGAACCAAGCAATAATATCTGAAACCCCCTAAATAGCTAGAATTGGTGAACATTCAATCAAATTGATAGTAAGCCTAAACTGCAGCGACCCTATCGAATTCCTGAAATTTTAAAAGAAGTAGACAGACAAATAGATGATCTCTTAACTTTAGGTTTAATTGAACCCTCTGAAAGTTAAAATGGTCACCCAGTAATATGTGTGTCTAAGAAAGACGGTACAATAATATTATGCGTGGATTTCCGTTATTTGAATTCTCAGACAGAATCAGATACTTTTCCTAATCCGAACTCTTCTGATTTGATTTATCGAGTTCAATTCAATAATAGCTCCCAATTCATAACCTTGCTCGATTTTTGAAGGGATACTGGCAAATCAGAATGAGTTCTGAATAAAAAAAACTGCTAACTTCAGTCGTAAATCATAAAGGACAACACTCTTTCAGAGTTATGCCTTTTGGTCTGAAGAACGCAGACGCTACATTCCAAAGTACCATTAATCAACTTTTAACCCAACGTAGAGCGTATGCCGAAGCTTACATTGACGACATAATAATATTTTCAAGTAATAGCTGGAAAGATAATTTAAGACAAATTGAAGTTGTTTTATGCAGCTTAAATGAAGCTAATTTTACCATCAAACTTCAAAAGGGCAGTTTTGGTGAAACTCAAGAGTAAAACTTCTCGGACATATTGTAGGTTCTGGCAACCATTCACCTGATCCTGAAAAAACACTTGCAATCTAGAATCTTTTACCTCCCAAGACTAAGAAAGACGTAAGAAGTCTCCTAAGTCTTTTGTCATACTACCGATCTTATGTGCCGAAATTTACTGAAATAGAACTTTCTTTGATAGAACTTATAAGAAATAAAGCTCCGTGTGACATCAACTGGACTAAGAAGCATGAGGACTGCTTTGGGAAATTTAAGAAAGCTATTTGTGAAGCTCCCGATTGCATTGCAATTAATTTCCAAGCCCCATTTACCATCTTCGCAGAAGCTTCTACATATGCAATAGGCGCCTGTCTTGCTCAAGTAATGAAAACGAAAATGAAAGGCCTGTTGCTTTTCATTTGACTGATCTTTGGTTTTCTGTTTTGAATAAGATGCACTAGGAATGGATAAAAGTTATGAAACAAACTATGTTTTCATAATACTTTCAATATCAAGGAAGATTTTTTTTGTCCATTTTCTTGGATGCAATTTATCTCATTTTGTAAATGCATAGGTAAAGTTTTGTCATTGAAAAAAAAATTAGGATGTTTATTAATGCATCACATGGAATTTCTTAGGATTGAAATTGCATTCAAAAGTTGAATTGATATTAAAATGCTTTATAAACATTGGATATATATAGGATTCAGCTTATTCTATCTTGTTATCTAGAATTTATACCACCAAATAATGAAACTGACTGCTGAATCCACAGCTCAAACTTTTAAGGTGTGTTTGCGTTTATACTCTAAAAAAATTAATCGCAAACTAGTAAAGACAACTATCAAATCTATCCAGAAATGCTGTAATTGCATTACAAGAGCGTGTTATTATCACGTAAACAAGCGATTTAAATTCAAATTTTCATTGTGTTTTAATACTTTTTTTGTCGATCGTATGTAGTAACTTTTTATTTGATAATTATGTAGTTTTAATATTAGGTTGGCAAACATATCAGAACTGAAAAGAAATTTTAGGAATAACTTAAGAGACGCAAGATATTGTTTTAACTGTCCAGGTTATGTCAATAGAAAGGATACTTTATTTTACAAATTAAATGAATTTCTCAACAAAATATTAAACAACAAAATTAATGATAAACACATCAGTGTTAATTATGCTAATCAAATGCAGTAAAAAAATTTGATTAGTAAGCATTTATTATTAAATAACTTAGAGAACAATATTAGTTATTGGATACTGAAAGGTTTTTCAAAAATACCCCAAAGATGAATTTCGGGAAGGAAACAATTGATAAGATATTTAATGAAATGTTCTCCACCCTCTTGAAGCAATGCAAAGTTTTCAAGCCTTTCTTTCATTTATCAATTATATCTTGAATAAAACACTACTTTATGATATTTTATTCATCTTGTTTAAACTTTGTTCTTCCAAATGCAGTTTTCTCTAACATGAAGTAGAAATAACTGGATTACAAAATAACTATTTAAAAAGTAAGATATCCCCCAAAAATATCAAAGAATCGGTTGCAAAAAAACAAAGAAAAGAGTGACTGCTTTTCTTTCATAGCAAATGCAATCTTAAAAGTAGAAAAATGCAATTATAACTAAACTACAAGTTTAAATAGCATTCATTGTCATAAATACAACTAACTACTCATTAAAATTTTGATTGCTTCGGAAAATATTCAACATCTGCATTATCATATATGTAATCCACCAAAAAACAAAATAAATAAAAGTCTGTAAATTCATAAAAAAAAAAAACTTTTACAAAGAGTGATACTTCATCTCATATTGAAGAAAGATTCATCACTGTATAAGGAAATAGCATTTTTGTTAATACATATATTCAATGAAAAGTTTATATATTATTCAATTAGCACCATTTTCCACGTTACATGAGGCATGAATGCATTACTCCTTTTATCCAAATAGGAAAGGTGGGTTCCCAGTAATTCTATATTTTTTATATTCAGTGGTGAATCGCTAGGTTGGGTACAGGTTCCCATTATAATTTCACACACGCACAGAATAATATACCTGAATAGGAAATTCCAACCGAATTTAAAAGTATTTATTTTGTTGTTTTACTTCAGAGTTGATTGTTGTGTCCAAGCATAAGATTGAGCAATTTATTGTACTGTAAGATTTCAGTTCTTAATTGGAATTTGATCTTTGAATTCATATTTAGAGTTAATTTTTAGATTAAGAAAACATAAATAAATTATGAAATAAACACAGTTAAGTCTTATCAACTTTTTGAAGAAAAAACAAATGTGTTCCCCTCCACCTGTCGATGTTTTCAGGATCCACCATTGTTTATAATTCATACTATTTTTAATAAACCAATTTTATCAAGAATATTGCTATTTCTATAAAATTTAAGTAAGATTATCAATTAAATATAAATATATATTTCAGAACGTATGAAGTTGTTTTCAGGGTTAAACATCAATTCATACAGTACATTTCTGGATTAAATAATTTTAAAAATTATGCAATAATTTTCTGAATTAAATATCTTTTTATTGAAAGAGTATAAAATAATTTCCTTAAATAATTACATAAAAAGTAATTATCACTAAAGAAAGAAAACTATTTTTGTTTAATACTTGTATTAATTAGTATTGGTAGAATTCATGAAAATCAAGGAATAGCTGTCAAAGATTTTTGGCAGCAAATTTCATATGAGAATTACACTTGTAATATACACATTCAGATTTAATCCGAATGTATTTGATTTAATCCTAATGAACCTGGTTTCCTTTAAAGAGACTTTGTACCCTTGAAACATTTCTTTTTTAATTAATGCATTTAAAAATTTGGTTTTAGCAAGCTATGTAGTGTTTCTATTCAAGACAATGATTTTACATGAAAATTAGAGTACATTGTTAACACAATTTTAAAAATTTAAATTTTTTTTAAAAAAAATCAAATTCCTACTTCTCCTTTATTTATTACTTTTTTACTAAGAAAATTTTTTGTAATATTCTCAAGGACATTTAAAAAACGTTTTGGACTGAATTCTTAATAGCTTATTTAATTTTGGAGGGGAAAATGTGGATCGGCATGCTAAAATCCAGCAAAAACACAAATATCTTTTACATTTTAATTTTTTTGATTACAAAAAGGCATACGTTTCTTTTTAAAATGGATCCTTAATTTTGTTACATGTATTATATATAACACACAGAAAAAAATGGAAGTGATTGATTAATATTTGTGGGAGGAGTAGCATTTTAAATGCAATGATGTATCGAAAAAACGTAAACTGAGAGAAACCCTTTTAAAGTTTATAACTCTGAAAAAATAAATACCCTTTTATATCATAAGCTATACGTTTTTCTTAGAAATAGTAACATTTCCACAAAATTTCATTAGATATTTTTAATAATTGATAACATTTTTCTGAGTATTAATTGCAATTGACGAACATGAAAAATAAAGGATAATGTGAAATGATAAATACAACTACTTTTAAAATTTTATACTTCCTATATCACCAATATTATATTCATGTGAAAATATATCTATATATATATAAGCGAAATACCACTGACTGACTCATCACGATATCTCTAAAACTATACAACCGATTGACTTGAAATTTGGTACAGTTACTCATTTTGCGATGTAGACGCTCACTAAGAACGGATTTTACGGAATTCTAATCCTAAATGTAATTTTCATCCGTTAATCTTTTCTTATCCATTGGTTATGTCATTTTTGGCGACTTTATCGCTAAAAATGATATGACCGACGCCAAACGGAATATATTTTTTTTATATGTATATTGTGTATTATCACCAATTCAGTTCACTTGGCGAGATTTGCGCGTGCGAAATGGAAAATACCAAATAATTTAATATTGATGCGCTGATGGAGGATAGATTTATCACCAAATATCTTCCACCGCCAAGTCGAAGCATTTCAATGACCTTGCATTGTGAATTTTAAAAAGCTATACTATGGTAACCCCAGCTGACTTCCGCCCGCTTTGCTCAGCAAAAAATAATTTTTTATTGTTGTGGAACCTAGACGTAAGTTTTAAATTTATGAGAAAAGTATTTTATTATTAATAATGATTGATAAATTACATTTGTAAATCTAAACGCAATCTTACGAAGATATTGAAGTTGGCTTTTAACAAATGAATAATAACGGTATGTTATTCATATCATTGATAAAAAAAAAATAAGTAGCTGTCAAAATATTCATTGCGATGTACGCATTAACTGTAACCTAATGTAAACATTTTGCAAATGTTTTGTTTTTGTATTTTGGCAATTTTTAGTTTATGGTTTCTAGGAAATAAACGTTTTTGTTTTTTTTAAATGGCTGGATATTTTATCGTTTTCAGAATACAGAATTATTTTTAATGATATGATTTTTTAAGAGCTATTCTGTCTATTCAAATGCGGTTTTAGATATGCTGCTAGCGTAAGAATTATCCCTATGTAAAAAGGATAACGTAATACGGGTGATTTCTTGCTAAATTTTTTTACTATACTTTATCTTTTTGTAAGTATTTTTTGTTGAATTTTTAAATAATTTGATTTTAAAAAATTAATTATATTTTTTAACTTGAAAAGTATTTCATTGTAGGTTAATACAAATTGATTTTTCTTATTTACTTTTCAGTTATAGTTTTTAATAATGGATGTTGAATATATTTGGATAGATAGAATACCTACTCCTTTCAAAGTTTTTAAAATTCTTGGCTACGGAACAAGTTTATTTTCGTCTCTGTCTTTGCTGGTGTTCGGTGACATATCGATGGCGTATAAAATGAGAAATATTATCGTTTCTCACATGTTTAACAACTGGTATCGGTTTAAATGCTACACTCAAATGCTACCTGGCGCTCCTTATAATACTAACGATTTATATTTTACCGAAAGGTGTAAACCAAACACGTATGGATCTATTTGCGAAATTATGGCGGTGGCAGAGCTATTTCCCTATCAGTTCGAAGTGTATCAAGGCGTCTGCCTTATAGCTTCTGTTGGTGAAACAATTCAGAGAAAAAAAAAATTACGTTTTACGGGAAACTATAATAGTGGACATTTTGATGTTTATATTGAAATAGTTGGATTAACAAATAAAAGTAAAGTTAATCTTGGTGATGATAATGTGAAACAAAATGAAGAAAATGTGTCATCTTTAGTGTTTCATCCTCAAGAAAATGTATCTATGCTACTTTCAAAGACTCAATCAATATCTAACATTAATTTATCAAGTTCAAGTGAATAGATTATTAATGATATAATATCTCTTCAATTAAATAAAGGTAAAAAAAAAGAGGAAAAATATTCACAAATTCAATTAGATATGAACAAGTAAGACACGCTGTTGAAAGTATACTCAAAGTCATCTTGAAATACATAGAGAAGTTGCTTCAAAATATACTAAAAGCCATCCTGAAGTACATAGAGCAGCAATATGAAAATACTTTTCTAATAACCCCCCTATGAATCAGGCAGCTGTAATTAAATGCAATGAAAAAAATCAAAAGTTAAATTAGTGCCTTGGATTTCTAAAGCTTTGGTTTTAAATATATATAACAGATATTGACTATTTAAATGATAAAATCGCAGATAAAAAATATCAGAAAACGTTTGTCCTGTTTGTAGTGCCATGCTTTAAAATTGATAGAAGAACCTCCAGGAATGTGCTGCAGCGGTGATCAAGTCCAAATTCCTGCTATTAGATCCTACCCTGAACCTTTGAATAGTCTTCTTAACCATAAGGATCAGCTTTCAGAATATTTTCTTTCTATAATTATTTTGAACCACGGTCAAGTGACGAGGACGACAACTGAGCTGGTACCCCCCTCTCCTAACATCCACACCACACCAACGGGAGGACTTTGGGCCCCGACAGATTTAACGTGCATCCACCCCGGCTACACGGTGGGTCTTTGGCGACCAAGGATCGAACCCGCGACTGAGCGAAAACCGCCGGCCACGAATCCGAAACCTTGCCCACTAGGCTACCTAAAGATTGGTACGTCAATAATGTTGTTGCGTAATTTAAATCCTCCTAAATTATGTAACAGCACCAGACTCAAAGTGAAATCTCTAAAAAGAAACGTTATAGAAGCGACTATTTTTACAGGAAAGTATGAGGGTGAAAATATAATTCCAAGAATACCATTAATTCCATCAGATTATCATTTTGAATTTAAGCGTTTGCAGTTTCCAGTTAGACTTTGCTTTGCGATGACTATCAATAAAGCACAAGGGCAGAGTTTAAAATTAGCTGGTGTAGATTTACAAAGTGTCTGTTTTTCACATGGTCAATTTTATATGGCATGTTCAAGAGTTAGTTCACGTGAAAATCTAATCAACCTTCAACCAGAAAAACGAACGAAGAATGTTGTCTACAGAGATGTTTTGGAAATGTAGGCATGTTATTTCATATTTTTCTAATATTTAACTATTTCTAAAATAAGAATAAGATAAAATAATAATGAATGTAATAATTAAGATAAATAAATTGATATAATAAAAAATAAAAATGTAGTTGTCACCTCAAAAATTGTCATGCATTCAAAATAAAGACAATAGAAATGTAATACACAAAAAAATTGTTTCAACAGGTTTAAAAAATAAAAAAATATATATAAAAATGTATTTTTATTTTTATGTTGGCAATTTTTACATGGTTTTGGCCTACTGGGGATCCGCCATGTAGAATAATGGGAACACATCGCACTACACACTACCTCATCGGTGATGCTGAATTCTGTTCAACGACAGATTTACGGACTAAATTACATTTTCATTGATGAATTATTAACACTTAAATACTTTTCTCATATGTTTAAAAGTCATGGATAACCATTATTACAGACAATCAATTTCTAAAATTTTTAAATTCAGATTATAATTAAATTGAAAAATTTCTTGATATTTTACGTATAGGTTCCAAAATATAATATTATCGTCTGCCCAGCGAAGCGGGCGGGTATCAGCTAGTAATGTATATAAGCACATTATGAAAAAAATTTATATTAATTGCCTTAATTTAAATATTATGTATGCACATTTTACAAAGAAAAAAATTACGATACAGATTTACATTATTATTTACACTTTAAAAGTATCCTGGTCTATATGTAAAACCTTCCTTTTTTATCATTAATGTTTCTATTTTTAAAACTGACTTCTTTACCAGTTTACGTGCACTTTGATATTTGGTGTTTTTATATCTCATTCTAAACAATTTTTTTCGCATTTCCAGTATTACACCAAGATCATGTGTGCATTTTCCAATAGGTATGCGTGTAGCTTTTTGTGTATCCTTGACACTTTGTAAAGCCCCTTTGTTAAATTCAAAAATGGCTTCTGTTACTCCATGTTTCTCACGATCTTTGTGCAAAAATATTTCTTTTGGACACTTCGATAAAATCATATTATGCAAGCCTTCATTTGCATTTTGTGTGCCACAATTGATACACCTTTCTAAGAATTCATTAGAAGCAAGCCGTTGGTAAATTGAAAGGATATGTGGAAAAAAGCTTTCTGTTATAGGTGTTCCCACATGCAGTTTGTGGGAACCTGGTTTTTCTCCTCTTGCTATTGCAGTTTGGTAAAAACACCAAGAACTAACACCTGTTGGGAATTTTGAATACTGAGGCTTTTGTTGAAATGCTGTGATGCAATGTGGCATATATTGCTCTTTTCAAGGTAAGAGCATCCCCTTTGTTTTTTAATATGGCCTTCAGATAATAAGAAGTTAATTTCTTTATGGTAGTATCTTTCTAAGTACCATAACCTTTCCCACCTAAAGAGATGCCTCGAGCTCTCAATTCTTTCACAACATTCGGTAAAGCAGTGCCTAACCTTTTACTCACGTAGTTTATGCTTTCTTTTTATTTTTATTTAGACAATACCCCATAGATATTTCTTTCAGAAAAATAATTGAAAGTTTTACGATCTCCATCATACAATAAAGTATAGTATCGAAATCACAGAGATTGCTATCTTTCCAACATTATCAATGCTTCCTCCATTTCCATCAAATCCGATGAACCGGTGTGATTGATATCACACTCATTCTTATGCCCTTCAAACCACATATCAAATTCTGCACTTGACTCTCCAAGTTCTCTTTTTGCTATGGAAAGATCACAACATACTTTGCAAGTGAGGGAATGGATGCATATGTTACAATTGTCACATCTAATTCTGCAATTACAAAAGGTGTTTTTTTAATGACAAAATATTCTTTTGTTTCAGAGAAACTTTTCATCACTAACAATCAAAGTGGAAAGCTGTATCTGTTGGTGCCATTGGTAGAATTGAAAATAAATTCTTCTTCTTAGACTTACATTAGTTTTAGCTGGGCTCATTCCTAATACATAGAAGAAAATCTTCTTTAACATCAGACAATCATAAGGAGTACTACCTACTCATTTTTTATAATTCATTAGAGCTTTTTTTTAAGTGAAAATGTCTGATCCAGCAATTTGGCAAAAGCAGCCCTTTCATAGGACTATGTGAGATATGCAATCTCACATTTTCACAGAAAGGGAGGTATAATGTCCACTTAAAGAAATTTCACACATCTTATTATTCGGATTATACAGTTGATGTAGTGTGTATTCAAGAATGAGCGGTATAAAACTTAATCTTATGAGAGATTTGATCAAACAATCTTATGAAGATACAAATTTAAATTTGAAATATATTTTTCGTACTCTGGCAGGGAGTTTGATGAATGGAAAAGACAATGTCATTATTTATGAATAAAGAGGTAGCAGGTGCCATGACAACATCGTTTGTGAGAATTCTATTTGCATAGGAGTAGCATAGAAAATTTAAAACCAGAAAGGAATCTACATATTGCATCAGGAGTGCCTGTTAATGTAGGAAAACATGTTCGGCTTTCATCAAAATAGTCAGAGAATAACACGAAGAAGCCATTGAAATAACAGTTGAATAGCATAGAAAGCATATTGAATATGATATACAAATTGCAACCTATTAAAACAAATTGAAGACTGAAGAGCTTTAGCATCTCTTTTGGATATTGGTGTTCTTCCATCAAAAACTTCAGAAGGAACACAAAAACAATTTTGAGCGACTGAACGTTTAGGACTTGCAACGAAAAAGAATTTTCACAAGTTTTGCAGAGATATTAAGAATCACACAATTTTTTTTTTGCACCAGGAAGATGCAGTTCCTGTTAATTTATTAGGGCAAAAAATGATGAATGAATAATCGACAGTTCTGGTTTATTGTGACGTTTTGTTTTTACTTTACCAGTACAATTGAAAGTTCCTGAAAGGAAAAATCCCCGATCCCGGGAATTCCCCTAACACATTAGCTAAATTCCTCTGATCCCAACGTTTTAAATAGACTCGTCCAGTTTTCGGTCTCCAATAGGGATGCATGTCTATGAAAAGAGGCTTGTAAACACGCCTTGATGAGCTTTAAGCTCGCTGAAGGACTAGTCCATTCTATGTTGAATTTCGGTGTTCTTGTGTTTCATGTTTGTAAAGTGTCGTCCTGTAATAGTATTAAAAATGATTAGAAATGATTAATTTAATTAAATGACACCACAAAAGAACACGCGCTCTTATAGTGTGTGTATTAATTTATATGAAACATATCTATTAACCGTTACTTTGTCATAATTCATAATTATATATATATATATATATATAATTGTCCTCTGATGCTAAATTCTATTCTGTTATGATTTTCAAATTGCTTCAATTTTTTCAAAAAAAAAAAAAAAAAATTGATGTGACTTTTACTTTATTATTGTGTCTTTCGCAAACTTTGCATGAATTATTTAAAACATCAAAAAGTCAACTTATACCACTCGCTATTTTCCTTTGAAAATAGCCAACAAAATTTTTGCATTTTTATGCATCCACAGAGCCATATTATATTTTCGTATAATATGGCTCTGTTATTTTGAAAATGTCGAATAAATTTTTTTTGTTGAAATATTTATATTTAATTTCGTTTTTGGTCTCTCTCTTTTCAATAGCGTTTTCCTTTCATTACGCTTCTTTATATTATAAAATCTTTTCATTATAAGTCTTATATTATAGGGCTTTTTCATTATAGGGTCTTGAGCCCAAACTTTATGTAAGCAAATTTTTAATAATACAGTTACATTCTGAATCGGTACCCATTCTATGAGGGCTAAAACTATAAATGAAAATTATAAAATTTCACTTGAACAAAATATTTTTTCAATTATGTGAATATGAAAATGTTTAAATTAATAAGTAATGATGTTAGAAAGTTAAAGAAAATTAATAATGTACATAATATATATATATTACAAATTATTCTTTACTTTTTAAATCTTAAGACAATCCAATTAAAATAGGTAAACCGTGGGAGGTTGGTACTCTAATCTGGCTATTTAATACGACGAAAATATTTTTGAAACGGAAACTATCACGTATTTAAGGGTATGATGCTACCATTCACAATGTGTATGCATGAATCAGCTCTGTCGCCGTTACACTGTCGACAGTCAGTCTACCGCCAGACAGCCGCCGTGATAGTCTGTCTCGTGTTATCAAATGGTAAACATCCTGCTTACATTCTTCGTATCATATATCTTATCTTTATTTTTGTCTTTTTAAATAAACTATTTACAAGTACATTGCATTAAGTTTTATTCACAAAAACAGCAGAAATACTTGTATTCTGACAGAAATAAAAGCACAATATGTATATGTTTATATTTTAGTAAATATAAGGGTAGCAAATCTTCCTCAGCTTCCATGACCTGCACGCCAATAATTAACTAAAAAAATTTTGTACGACACTTCCAATTCTCAATCATCACAACTGTACGACATCACATTGTTGCTCTTTTTAATAAAAAAAAATCAATGTCTTACTGCATAACCAGAATACATTGACAATAGATTATTATCATGGATTAATGGAATAAAATCCTGAAAAATTTTTTTAGAACAAACTGTATTGAGCAATAAATTTGGTGTTACTTTCTTCGTTTATAAGAAGCTCGTAACATATCTAACAAATGTACCAAGAAAAATTAATTATTATGAGAAATCGCAGCATACTCAAACTTTAGTAGTCATAATCTATAATCCTAGTTGGCTAAAAGAAGTACAAACTTTAAGTGTTTTTAAAATGGCATTGCACAACATTCAATTACTCATCGTGGAATAATACATAATTCAAAATGAAAAGATCTATTGGAAGAGTAATATTAAAATTGAAATTGTATTCGACGTCATATCATTTCTAAAAAGAACAACGACGATGGGGTTCCTTAACCCGCTGGAACGCGCGTTGGGTCTACCAGACCCACGCGCATATATAATTGAACGCGAGACCTTCCCCCTTTTGCGAAAAGAGTTGGGTCTTTCAGTAGTTGCTATCAAGGTCATCTTCTTTCCATTCTGTTGATGGAGAAATTCCTCGAAACTGTCTTTAGACTAAAAACTGATTTTTTAGGCCTGTTAGAGCCAGCGCGCTCTCTCGCATTTAGGTTTTCTTTTGGACAATGCTTTTGTGAAAATTTAAAAATACATCGTTATCTAAATTATAAAGATGAAATGAGCGGGTAGAAACTTTACGAGACATTTATTAATAAAGAATCAATAAATGAAGATGATGAAGAAGAATATATCGATGTAGAGAAATTTAGTGCTCATGAAACTTCATTGCAGGAAGAATTTGGTTGAGATAATGCAACAGATGCGTCCAAATGCGATGAATATTATACTGGAAAAGATGGCATTTCAAAATGGAGTAAAAAAAACGAAGACAAATTATAAGAACTTTCTCGCATAATATCGCAACTAAACTGCCCTGAAATGTCGTTAATGCTATGAATGTATCATCGCGAGTTGATGCTTGGCTATTACTTTTCGATTATACCATAATGGAGAGCATTGTTGACTGCCCGAATATCTATATCTAAAAGATAGTGAGTAATTTTCAGAGAGAACGTGACGCTGAAAGAATTGATTTAATTGAAGTAAAAGCTTTCATTTGTCTTCTTGAACTGTGTACAGTGCATAAATCATCGCATGTGAATGTGAGAGATATACATAGAACAGGACTTGAAATATTCATCGGATTGATGAAAAAGATTTTTATTCATCTTACGTTGTCTAATATTCTGTGATGTTAGAGATAGTGTGAAAAGGATACTTCTCCAAATCTGCTGCCTCCACTTTACCTTAAATTTTTTTGCAATATCCTCAATAAAATATCTAAATTCAAATGAAAATAAAATCTTTAAATTTTAGCATTTCTTAGTAACGGAAATAAAAAAAAATTCGTTTTCATTGCACTTAAAATTCTCGCAAACCTCAAATCAACATTTCAATTCACATTTATTTTAAATATTAGTTATTGAACTATACACATAGTTTAAGTACTTAAAATAATTTCTTATATTCATCCTTTTAAAATCTTTCACATAAATGTATTTTCTTAACTTATGCTATTGCTCGTCTAAATTCTCCTCGTAAATTATTTCTATTTGTCATATTAATTTTTAACTCTTGAGCAAGTGTTAAATCAATGCTCTGGCTCATAATAGATATCAGCCAAATATATTTTCCGCATACGATGAGGTTCCAAAATCGGTTAGTTTTCTTCTGCACATATGCGTTTTAAAATAAAGCATGATGAAAAACTGAATATCTAAAACGTCGATTGACACTTTGAGAGTGGTGATCGAAAGACGCTCGTTTCAGTGTAATTTTCTTAAATCTTGCTGGAACTTGATATTTTATTTGAAATAAGATTATCATATGACACCAATTCATCACATTCGTATATGGTAGCGTGTCGCGTCTATCACAACCACCTCCTTCTATGGCAATGAGTAACTGCTAATTTTTTGAATGCTTAGTAATAATCCATATGGTAATTGATTGAATTTTTGATATTCCATTAAAAATATCATGATAAAAACGTATATCTTTAAGGGTTTTAATGTATATGATGTATATTCTAGGGTAAATTGGTATCTGAATTCAGTCATGCGTTTTCACGCGAACAAATGAAGACTTATGTGTCTGACGTCACCAAATGTATACGTGGAGTAACTTGGAACTAAGAGTATCAATCACTGTACCATTCAATTCACTCTCTCGGAGCAAAAAGTTCACAAGGATGAACGCTTGTCTCACCGTTCTGCGAATGCTTTATCACGGAACAGTACACAGTTGTTGAATTTTCTGTAGTTAGAATGAGTCATATTAGTAAATATTCACCGTCGACTGCTGACGCAGCCATTATGGTTCAATGAAAGGTGTGTGAATGAGTCGACGTGCACTTGTAACGGACCCTCAAAAGTACCCCGCAGATAACAAAACATCGAACGAGTGAGTGTCATTATAAGCACTAGTGGTGGAATTCTAGGACATTAGTTTCGCATCAGTATATGCAATATAGTGCATGATGAATTATGGTACCATAAGATCTGTGCGACATTGGTACTCAAGGATCTCAAAGCTGAGTGTCAGTATCCATCTTCCTCCGAACAGATCTAACCTCGATCCATCACATTACTTCATCTTCGAACCTTTATAAGGAGCTCTGCTCAATCGCCGGTTCAAGACAGATGTCGATGTCTAGTAGGTGGGGTAGACATGACTTTGTGAGTAAGAAAACTTTCTTTGTAGATGAGATAAGTAAGCTGATTACACGATACCAAAAATACATTGCACCGCAGGTATAGAGGAACAGTTTTATGTATTGTTAAGTCAAAATTGCCTTTATTTATGATTTATTCTCGTATTAGGGAAGGGGTCTTTCGAATAGTGAAAGTTATACACATGTTATTTGTATTCAACCGAGATGACATTAAGTATTTAAATAATTTAAATGGAGATTGTTCTAAAAGGTTTAAGAATTGATTACCATACATTAATGAATGAAAAAAAAAAAGATGTCTTGTTGCAGACGTCGGTATAACAAAACAGTAATAAATAATTGCATCTTCAAAATGAATAAACAGTTAATGTGGAGACACGTCATTGGTATTCCTTATAATACATATATTTTAATGATATAGATTGTTACGTTAATGTAAAATAGAGAATTTCATTAGAATAAATTAATCTCATTCACGAAGGATATAAAATAATGAAACCATTAATTAACTTTACCAACTGTCTGGATGAGGTGAAAGGAACTGGGATGTCGAAAACCGAAGATGTTGAGATTTGAAAGACCTATACGTTCTCCTAAAACTTTATTATAAATTTTTTTTGTTACAAAAACAAAATAGGTCACTCGGTGATACCCCACTCGGCTAAAACTAAACTTTTCCACAGATAAAAGCAATAGCGTTACGTAACATCATCCACCTTTTGATTAATTAAGAATATACAGTTAATCAAAATTACACACATCTTATGACTCGGAGTTATTCACCTTTGGAGGCGTTTTTTGATTAATTATTATGAATTTTACTCGAAATGATATTTCGAAAGGGAAATTTTTCTGTACGGTCGAACAATCTTTCCATGAGCAGTTTTGATACGAACAACTCTAATGTCGTTCACAATTTCCTAATAAATGATAACAATTTTGAAAATGACTCCCCCTACACTGCCACCCTTCTGAAATAATAAAATATATTAACAAAATTAAAATTAACAAATCACCAAGTCATGATGGTATAACTAACAAAATGTTAAAAAACCTGCCAATCCCAAATCCTCCAAATTAACAATATCATTAACCACATGCTAAGACTCGGTTGCTTCCCAAAATTATGGAAAACAGCCTCAATCGTACCTATACTCAAGCCAGGAAAGGACCCCACAAATGCTGAAAATTATCGACTTATATCTCTACTTCCAATACTTGGAAAGCTAGCAGAAAAAGTAATCCTAAATAGACTATCCAACTACCTGCCCGAAAATAATATAATCATCCCAGAACAACACGACTTTATGCCACAACTCTCTACTACCCACCAACTGACAAGAGTTACCAGCTATATCAAAACAGGATTCAGAAATAAAGAAAAGACAGGGGCTGTCTTCCTGGATATACAAAAAGCATTTGACCGAGTCTGGCATGAAGGATTAATCTACAAACTAATAAAAATTAACACCCCCCCATACTTAATTACTCTCATTAAATCCTATCTAGAAAATAGAAAATTTGTAGTTAAAATTAACAGCACTTATTCTAATCCTAGAACTATTAACACAGGAATTCCTCAGGGCTCGCATCTCGGGCCAACCTTATTTCAAATTTTCGTGAGCGACATACCAAAACACAACACAATTCTCTGCATGTACGCAGATGACACAGCGATACTTGCAAAACACAGAAGCAACAAAGTAATTGCACATCATATCAACAGACACATTTCAATACTAGAAGACTGGTTCTCCAAATGGAAAATAGCACTGAATGTTACAAAAACGGAGTCCGTCTTCTTCACTAAATCAACAAGATCACCAATACCACAAATTTATATTCATAACACACCAATTCCCTGGTCTCAAAAAGCCAAATACCTTGGCATTATCCTTGATAAAACACTCACTTTCAGACAACATATAACACAACTTCAAGATAAATTCCGACTTGCCGCGAATAAATTAATCCCACTAATTTGTCGGAGTTCTACTTTGCCTATCAAATATAAATTGCTTGTCTATACACTGTATCTGCTACCCATCATTACCTACGCTTGTCCAATTTGGAATCAGGCTGCTCAAATCCAGCACAATAAATTAGAAATTTTACAAAACAATATTTTAAGGATGATCGCACAAGCTAGATGGTTTGTGCGAAAGGATGATATCAGAGACTCCCTTAAATTCCCCAAACTCCAAAATTATAACTTAGCCACTGAAAAATTTAATAATACCCTTATCAACCACCCAAACCCTTCAATTCAAGAAATCAATCACTATTTTCGTAATTATAGAATTCCAACAAGCTTAGATTAATTCACATATATACTCCCTTAACTCACCATACCCTCAACCAATAGGAAAGCTTCCTCTGCCCCTTTGAGGAAGGAGGAAAGTTTCTCCTAACCAAGATAGAAAATTTCCCAGTACTCGAGTAGCTGCTCTCTGATTGGACAAGCGCTATCATAACCCCACCCACCCCCTCCACACTGCTCACTCACCAAAGTTCATAGATTCTTAATCTCAATATACTTTTAACTTAATGCATTAAATCTATCTCATATAATAAATCTATCTCATATAATAAATCTATCTCATTAATAATTATTTTAAAATTGTGCAGCATCCATTTTACCAGGGTATTGTAATAGCATATAATCAGATTCAACTCAGATGAGAGATATAGACCCATTTTGGGTTCGGCGCTCTATTTAAACCTTCAATACGAACAACTCTAATATTTTTTTCTTTTCCGGATCAAATATCGTTTATCCTTGTAATTGGCCAAAAGATCCTGCATTTTCCATCATTTTCGGTTAAAATGACTCCACCAACTTTCACATTAGGTTGTCGTCCGACTTTGAATTTACGATGCTCTAGTTGACTAATGTATTTCACTTGTGAATTTATTTCAATTCCTTAGGTTTCTCTAATCAAATATGTCACAAGCTGGTGATTATTTGGAAGCAATAACAGATCAATAAAGTCATTTTGTCTAACAATTAGCTTTCATTTTGTCTAACAGTTTACTCTTATTGTATCTTCTTCTTCTTCAAACACACAAACAGATTTTAATGTTTTAAAATATTCCTAATTCAGTACTTCTTTTCGTTTTAATTTTACGAAAATTTTCTCCGCTGAGGACAGTTCAAACTGTGACGCCCGCCCGCCCCGGGCTTCATCTTATGCCATCACTAGATTCAATTATTAAACACTAGATTCAATTATTAGACACAATAATTAAAGAGACACTAGAACAATCTTTACGGAATTTATTAACATATATTTACTATTACAACAACTTACTATGCTCTCCCGGGGAATATTTCTATTAACCTCAATTCAACCAACCAATAGTAATCTATCCGACTCTTACCATTAATCCCGCCTCGACTGCAATTCAGACTCTGGATCAACTGTTGAAAACAGCAGTATTTAAACTTCTTGCAACAATCTTTAATTTAACCCTCTAATTCAACCTCTCTTTCCACTCCTCCTTCCGCTTATCTATAACTTCAGCTTCAACTTCACTTCTCCTTCAGCCTCTCTCTTGCTACTTTCAGTCGGAGTTTATATATTTTCTAACTCACCCGTTTCACTTCATTTCTACCTGCTTTACATAATCACGTTTCATTTTAGGTTGGGCAAAGGTTGTTTAGCAAAAGCAATCAATCTCAATTAAAAGTCCCCAAGGTTAGTGAAGAGAAACCGCAAACAGCCCAATGTCACACAAAGAACTTTAATTCATTTAAATTTATTTTTTCATAGCAATTCCTTGGATTATGAATGCACCTCAACATTTAAGCTACCATTCCTAACATATTTGTTCACCTTTAAAATTAGCACGTAATTCATGAATATGTATTGTCATTACAGTCCAATGAAGTTATAATAAATTTTCCCTCTTGATGTCGGTTGTAACTTCAGTTTCACTTTGATGGGGCTGGATTTAGGTCTATCATTTTCAGACTTTGTGCGCTAAAATTGTCTACGCACCATTTTGACTCGATCAATTTCGTAATGGTAAAACCTCTCGAAGGAAAATCTGCTGGATTTTGGTATTCGGAACATGGTGCCAGTCCTTGACTTTCATCACACTTCGAATTTCTTTTACCCTTCTGTAAACAAATGTTATCCTTGGTTTATTTTTCATAATTTAATGAAGGACAGTTGAATGCACAGAAATGCTTAATGGAATTGTTAATTTCAAGTTCTTTTTTTTTTTTTATTTTTTTATTTTTAACAGAGAAGCTAATCAATCTCCAGTGCAGCAAGCTAACTGTTGTTTTTTAATCGGATTGTTTATTCGTGGTTTTCGGACGAACACCATTTTGTAATACACAAAGTGATATATTCAGTTTTTAAAAGCAAACGATTTAAACTTGAAGTGATACTTCTTTCAATATTCTTTATTAAGCTATATTTTTTTAAATGTTTAAAATTGCTACAAAGAAATAAATTTATGCTATTGGCAAACACTAGATCATATTTTTGTTTTTAGAAAATTTACTGGCAGCGAAAAAAGAGATGGAATTTAGTTTGGCTCCAAGATGTAAAAACGTTGAAAAATTGTACTTGTGAAAATTGTGAATGTAATTTATATTTGAAAAGATGTGCGCATATAAATGAGATGTCCTGAAAACAAGTCATCTTTATCAATAGTCTGCAATACAGTACAACAACCATCAGAAGAAAAAATGGTTCAATTCGACAACATAGCACACAGCATAATAATCATAATAATCGCTTTTAACGCACACAGCATATACATCGTTCCGCGATTTAGTCTCATAGTGGCCAGTTGGAAGGAGAGGGCGAAGCAGTTAACATAGATATCCTTAATATTGCGTATAAAAAATAGTTCGCTTTCACCAACCCGACACATCCTTCCTGAGAGAGTTGATATATTTTTTTTCTCAAAATAACCTAAAAGACAAACACTTATGAATACAAAAAAAAAAAAAAAAAAAAACACTTACAAATACAACACAAAAATAATATACTTAAACATTCGTACTCAAAAGTAATACTTATATGTACATAAATTAAGATATTAGACACATGTATTCTCCATTGAATACGTCATCTTATTCTCATTCACCGCTTTTGTCAGAAAGTCTACTATTAATAATCATTCTGAATAAATTTCGATTTGATTACATTTTCCATCAATAAATGTTTCACTAAGGGAGAACGTAAATTCATGTGTATCGATTTATTGCGTAATCTGCCTTTTATCTTTTGTATTGTTGCTTGAACACCAGAATTCAAAGTTACTGCATCATTTATAATTTGCTTGTATTTCAGGTCGGATAATAAATTTACTGTCCAAATAATGTCTTTACAAAATAAATACTTAATGTCTGAGACAGAAAATAAATCAGCTTCACAAGTAGAAAGACTTACGCTTTTTTGATTATGACATTTCCATGAAATTAGCGAATATCCCAATAAAATTACTCCACCAGAAAATGATTAACGATTTTCTGCATTTCCCCAACTGGCATCAGACCAAGCAATCAAAAAACCAAAATCATTGTTAACAATAAATTTTTTATCCTTCGTACCCTTTAAATACCTTAACACTCTTTGTCGAAAGATAATGCCTTTTTTTTTCAGGTCTATGTTTAAACTGAAATAAATAAGTTGTGACACACATGATTTATCAGGACGGGTTCTATTAGCTAAAAGTTTACCAATTAATATCTGATACATAGTCATGTCAATAATTTCATTAGTAAGAGGGAAACTTTTATCTCTCCCCTTAATAATTGATGTTTTTACCGATTAACAATTTTCTAAATTATGTTTAATCAATAAGGATTCAATATATTCAGTTTGTGATAAGCTGATACAATTTTCTTCTCTAACAATTTCCAAGCCAAAAATTTATTGTTCTTCTTTTCATGCAATTCAAATACACTTTTAATTTTAGAAACAACATTTTCACACATTTCATTATCATTACAAAAAAATAGCTACGTCTTCAACATACATGCATAGCAGAATTTTTTTTTCTCATCTGCCTTCATGAATATACAATTATCAGAAGCTAATTGAACGAATCCAGTTTTTTATAATTCACTTTTTATCTAGTACTTTTTTTTTCTAGTGCCAGTTTCTATCAGATTGTGGTAAATCATAAAGGCTCTTTTTAAGCATACATACTTTTCCATCCCCTATTATTTTTTCATTCCCAGGTGGGAGAGACAAATATACAGATTCCTCCAAATAAATAAATATGCAGTTTTTACATCAAAAAAATTTAAGGATTAAGTTTAATTTAGCTGCAAATGCTGTTAATAATCTGTAAGATTCTATATATTTACAAACTGGTGAATATGATTCTGAAAGTCAATATTCTTAATTTGATTAAAACCAGCAGATATAAGCCTTTTTTTTATCACCTTTCACCACAATCATTTTCTTTCAATAAGTAGATTCATTTACTTTTTATTAGTTTAGTTTTTTCAGACTGACATACAACCTCCCAAACTTCATATTTATTTAACGAATGAAAATCATTTTCCATAACTTGCTCCCAACTAAGCCAATCAACATTACTCTTCGCTTCTACATAATTGCTTGGAATGTTTTAAATCAAATTCATTGCCATGTTTTTAGATTTTATTCTTTCTGAATGCCTGAGTTCAAGTGTTTTGAGTTTCATTTCCCTTTACGATTGCATCACTGGGTGCAAATATGTAATCGTTCTTTCACGTTGTTGAATCCGAGTTATCGTAAATTTCTTAACGGATCGATTTATTTTTTATATTTCGATTCCTATCGTTTCAATCCTGCCTGAATTAGCAAGATACATAGCTATCAAATTGTTCATACACAAACTCTAATCCATTATCACTCTCCTAATTTTTTTTTGTAATTCTTTTACCAGTTATATTTTCGTATTTTGATTTAAATGGGGAAATTCATCATAAAATACTAGTCTCATTAGAACAGTCTCAAACTTCTTTCTTTGCTTACTTGACTCCTCCTACAACCACTAAATAACTTTCTGACTTATGGCAGCACAGTTGTTTGCTCTTATTATCCATCCAACTTCGAACGTAGCTGGATCTTTATTTCCTTCTTACCTTATGTATAGAGTTTGTTATGTAATATTCACTAAATGTTTTAAAATGTAAGTGATATCGTCAGTCTTATTTGAGTTCTATGTCTGGAATTTTTTATCCTAGAAAATTCGAATCAATTTTCATTACAAGTAGCCCACCTGAGAAAAAGCAGGTAAGGATATTGCTTACCTATATGATTAAGATAGTCACTCTGAAAAATTTTTGTTAAATGTTCAGCGGGCGAAATATTTTATAGCATTATAAAGTTCTATGAAACTGATAATAATTAAGTTAAATGAAACTGATAATAATTAAGTTCTATGAAACTGATATATAATTTGATAAAGAAGAATTTGATTAGATTTTATTAAAACTGAATTTTGATTAAACTATTGTGACCAGCAAACTATGTATGACGAAATTTTGGTTAAATTAAAGAAAAGCACTAGTACTAGATCTTCAGTCTTCAAGATTATTAAAAATATTAAAACGGAAAGTAATAATTCTGAAGTATTGATAGACGTCTCGGAAGAACTTTTAGAGCCTATAAGAATTTATTCTGATGGATTAAGAGTTATAAATGACGAAATAGAGTTTGCTGTAGATTTTAAGGATTTAGATAAAAAATTAAAAAGTGCGACAGAATACCAAGGCAAGATAATAACATGGACATTCGTGCAGGATAGAGATTGCGTTCTAGTTTTTAAAAAACAATTCAACGGAAATTTCTACGCAATGAAAGACGCCTGAATTTATAAAAAATACTTGTACCGCGTGGCATGAGAGCGTGGAATTTTTTGAATGAAGATTAGAAGGTTTGAATTATTGGGTTCATTTCACAGCATGCGGATATACGTCATAGATTTTCATAAATGACAAGGCTGAAGGAAACATCAAAAACATATATTTAAATCAAAACAGCACAGCACAAAAATTAAACGCTTTTTTTTTTCTTTCGGCATCATTTTTCAAAAGATACAACTGTTACCGCTTTAATACAACTGTTACAGTAAGTTTCCCTGTTGCCACTCTCCAACAGGGAAACTTACCTCTCATGAATTTTGATCGTGATGCAACAACGCTGTTGGGCGGTGCGACCATCTCTATGAAGGGGCCTGGATGCCAGAAACCTTTTTGGGCCCTAAATTTATTGTTAAGTAAAATAGAATGTTACAAACATGAACATATATTACTAATGCATGTTTATTTAATGCGTGATTTTGTTTTTGCTTACACAATTAAGTACTTCAGAAAAAGTACTATTTTTCGCAATTCATCTTTCAATGCTTTATATAGCGAGTTCGTTTAAGCACTCTGCACACATACTTGATCGAAGATAATTCTTTATTAATTTTTATTTGCTAAAAGAGCGCTCAACACTTCCTATACTTACTAAGAGAATAGCAACGTAAATAAAAGTTTGAACTCAGTTAATACAATTTGAAATAACTCATTATAAGTATTATTTAAAAAGTATTGAACTATGTTTTTGTGCATTATTTATCTTATGTTCAAAATCAAATCCAGTCGCAAAACCAATTTCCTCGATTAAGTTTTCATAAATATCTTTGTTGTAAAACTTTACTAAGTTTTTGGAATATACTTCTAATTGATATTTGTCAAATGTTTTTATATCAGTGAGTAATTTGAAATCAGAAATAATATTTGTCATACATTTAACTCTATCTTCTGTTTGTACAATAACAGTATCAATTACAGTGTTAAATAACATCTAAATTTCTCTACCTGGTTTCCTATAACTTCATCATCTGCTATTTCGGAATATGATGTTTTTCTTTTTTTGAATTTCGTTTTTCAGGAAAATGTTCTAAAACATTAAAATTACGTGTCAATTTCGTCTAAAAATTTGTTAATTTTTTTCTTAAGTTTTGGATTTCAGATTGCTGATAGTGTTAATTTTGGACAATATTGCAAATCCTATGTATAATCTAACACTAAAATTCGCATTTAAGAATTGTGGAAATTTCGTTTACCTGTCAGACAGGCGGCTTTTCAAATCATTGGTTGATAAGAATGAATTATACATCAAATTTAAATGTGTCATATTCAGTGTTCCAGATTATTCCTAAGACCTTTACTGAAAGTTCTTTTGTCATCTCTTCAGTCATATGTCTCTCGAACCATAAATTATACAACGCTTTCGGATTCGTCCCAAACTTCTTTAAATTTATGTTAGTATCCTTAACATTTTCCACTGTGCTCTGAGAAAAATCTCAATTTTTTTTTACTACATCTGCCTCCCAAATTAAATCATCCTCATGAAGAGCGGTGTTAAGCATTTCAAAAGTTTCGTATCGCCTCTTGACTATATTTTCTAATATGGTATTTAATTGTCGCAGTTATGATGAATGAATTTAATGCCACCCTAAAAGGCATGCGAGTCATTCTCAAAATTTTCAGATGTTTAAAATCATTTTCATCTGGAAACCAGAAAAATTTAAAATAATCTCTTATCTCTTCTTTATCTATCCCGATGTTAAAAAATGCTCTTTCAATGTCACTACGGAATGCATATTCATGTTCACTAAATTGCAATACTACATCTAATATTTTGGGGGTTAAAGGTCGTACAGACGTCAAACAATCATTAGGAGATTTGCCCTTTACCCTTTAACGATGCATCGTATACTAAACTAACTTTTGATGTATCTCTGTCAAATTCAAGAATTGCAGAATGGGGCACATAAATAATTCTTTCCCATTTCGGCATCACACTCTTTAAGAATATTCAATTTTAATTGTTCATTAACAACATTCTTATATTCATTACATACCCAATCGTTGTTTTTCATTTTAGTACTTAAGTTATCAAATCTTTTTTTTGCTACCACAAAATTGTCCGGCTATTCCTACCAGAGTAAGGCAATTTCATACGTCCTATTTTTAAATTACTTTCGAATTTATAAATTAACTAGCTGATACCCGCCCGCTTCGCTGGGCAGACGATAATATTATATTTTGGAACCTCTACATAAAATATCAAGAAAATTGGAGCATTGAAACGATTTTTGTGTTCTCCAGATGGTTTTTTATCTGCATTAATTATAACCTTGAACTCCTTTTGGTCTTAAGGAACTGAATCAATAGCAGCTTTGAAATCGTGAATATACCTGTTATGTTCATGTGGCGCCTTTTGTAATCGGCTAATTCGGGCTTAACACCTGGGAAAATAACACAATGAATGTTTTTTTTCATCTTCATCATCACAGAGAAAGTAAAGCTGAAGAAAAGAAGGTTGTTGAGGAGGCTCAGTCAATAGGCTACCTATCCTGTGGTATACCTGCCCCTGGACTTTAAATGTTGGCATAAAATTTCCTTCCTTCAATTCTTTTGCTCCGAATGACGTCATCTGGAAACATCCATTATACTTACGAATTGTAGAAAGAAAATGTTCTGAAAGCTGATTTTTATGGTTAAGAAGGCTATTTAAAGGTTCAGGGTAGAATCTAATAGCAGGAAGCTGGACTTGACCACCACTGCAGCACATTCCTGGAGGTTCTTCTATGCATTTTAAATCACGGCACCTCGAACAGGGCAAACGTTTTCCGATATTGACAATTTTATCATTTGAATAGTCAATATATATTCCATATGGTTAAACCTGAGTTTGATAGGGCCTGGCGCGCTTTAACTTTTTTTTGGCGTAAAAAGGATAAACAAAGCGTCGAACCCCTTTTTATAGATTCAGTAGGGTTACCAGAAAAGAATTGTTTGGCAACCATATTTGGCGATTTATCGCCAAAAAAAAAAAAAAAA
>BMAW01002564.1:408507-464897 GCA_019974015.1 Nephila pilipes | reverse complement strand
GCGCGCCAGGCCCTATCAAACTCAGGTTTAACCTTTCATATTTAAAACCAGACAAATTTTTGGAAGTCTATGGCGCTAATTTAACTTTTGATCTTTTTTCATTGTATTTAATTACAGCTGCCTGATTCACATGGGGGTTATTAGAAAAGTATTTTCTTACAGCTGCTTTATGTACTTCAGGATGGCTTTTAGTATATTTTGTGGCAGATTGTCTTACTTGCTCATATCTAATTGAATTTGTGAATCTTTTTCTTCTTTTTTTTACCTTTATTTAGTTGAAGAGATATTACATCATTAATAATTGATTCACTTGAACTTGATAAATTAATGTTAGATATTGATTGAGTCTTTGAAAGTAGCATAGATACATTTTCTTGAGGCTGAAACGTTAAAGATGACACATTTTCTTCATTTTGTTTCACATTATCATAACCAGGCTTAACTTCACTTCTATTTATTAATCCAACTATTTAAATATAAACATCAAAATGACCATTATTACAGTTTCCCGTAAAGCGTAATCTTTTTTTTCCCCTGAATTGTTTCCCCAACAGAAGCTATAAGGCAGCCACCTTGATATACTTCGAACTGATAGGGAAATAGCTCTGTCGCCGCCATAATTTCGCAAATAGATCCATACGTGTTTGGTTTACACATTTCGGTTAAATATAAATCTTTAGTATTGTAAGAGGCGCCAGATAGCATTTGAATGCAACATTTAAACCGATCCCAGTTGTTAAACACGTGAGAAACAATATTTCTCATTTTATACGCCATCGATATGTCACCAAACACCAGCAAAGATAGAGATGAAAATAAACATGCTCCGTTGCCAAGAATTTTAAAAATTTTGAAAGGAGTAGGTATTCCATCTATTCAAATATATTCAACATTCATTATTAACCATTATTATAACTGAAAAGTAAATATGAAAAATCAATTTGTAATAACCTACAATGAAATACTTCTCTAGTTAAAAATATAACCGAAATTAATTTTTAAATATCAAATTATTTAAGAATTCAACAAAAAATACAAAAAGATAAAGTATAATAAAAAATTTTAGCAAAAAGTCACCTGTATTACGTTATCCTTTTTGCAAAGGGATAACTCTATTACGCTAGCAGCATATCTAAAACTGCATTTGAATAGACACAATAGCTCTTAAAAAATCATATCATATATTAAAAATAATTCTTATTCTGAAAACGATAAAATATCCAGCCATTTTAAAAAAACAAAAACGTTTATTTCCTAGAAACCAAAAACTAAAAATTGCCAAAATACAAAAACAAAACTTTTGCAAAATGTTTACATTAGGTTACAGTTAATGCGTACATCGCAATAAATATTTTGACAGCTACTTATTTTTTTTTTATCAATGATATGAATAACATACCGTTATTATTCATTTGTTAAAAGCCAACTTCAATAACTTGGTAAGATTGCGTTTAGATTTACAAATGTAATTTATAATCATTATTAATAATAAAATACTTTTCTCATAAATTTAAAACTTACGTGTAGGTTCCACAACAATAAAAAATTATCGTATACTGAGCAAAGTGGACGGAAATCAGCTGGGGTTACCATAGTATAGCACAATGCAAGGTCATTGAAATGCTTCGACTTGGCGGTGGAAAATATTTGGTGATAAATCTCTAAATGTAGGAATTTCGGGGCTCATCATTTACATTATATATGATAAACATGCAATGCATCCTACTCAGCGGATTGTGCTTGGGTGTGCGTTTTATTATTTTTCAAAATCCCGCTCTTGCCAAACATCCATCAGCGCCACAATATTAAATTATTTCCATTTCGTACGCGCAAATCTCGCCAAGTAAACTTAATTGGTAGCAATGCACACAATACATATAAAAAAAATATATTCCATTTGGCGTCGTTCATGTCATTTTTGGCGATAAAGTCGCCAAAAATGACATAATTGATGGATAAGAAAAGATTAACGGATGAAAATAACATTTTGGATAAGAATTCCCTAAAATCCGTTCTGAGTGAGCGTCTACTTCGCAAAATGAGTAACTATACTAAATTTCAAGTCAATCGGTTGTATAGTTTTAGAGATATCGTGATGAGTCAGTCAGTGGTATTTCGCTTATATATATATAGATTTTCATCAAATTTTGAATGTTCAGTATCATCATTAAACCCCACGACGTCAAATTGCCAGATATGTTTTAAGTTTTCATTTAATATCGAACAACATTTAGTATATAAAGTTAAAATGTGCTGTGCACATTCTACATCTGACGCGAAGATGCAACCTTGTACTTTTTTACCGAAAAGGGTATCAATTAAAAAACAAAGAATTGTTTATTCTTTCCTTTTCTCCTGAATTTCCAAAAATACTGAGCTCCAATGAGTAGAGATATTTCATTTTCAAGTGATTCGTTTATATTAGACAATTGAGTGTACGAATAATTATCTTTGAATATCCCCTTCAACTTATTTATTGATACTTTGAATGGCGATCCCGAAATAATATCATTCAACTGAGCCGCAATCGTAATTCTCTTATGTAGGTCATGTGAATTGCAAATGGTTAGATCTACAATCCGATAAATTTTGCTGATGGATTCATTTTTGCCAAACGTATACAACAGGGGTCGCCAAATTTTTTTGATCATTGACCCACAAAAATTTTAAAATTCTCTTATGGACCCCCTCTATAAAATGATAACAAAAGGAAAAAAAAAAACTTACATATTTCTTAAATAAATTAAATCATTTATGAAACAGTTTTTTTCTCTTTGGATTTTGACAAAACAAATTTTTACATAAATCAATGAGAAGGATGTGTCGGATGACTCTTGGCTAGATTAGTAATATTTGGTTAAAAATTTGTTAATTTCATTCTTACTTTGCCTCGAAGCTCCATATTCCATTTATTTATCTTTTTTGTTAAAATAGAATTAACATGACGGAAGCCAGATTCAACCATACTTGAACTTGGGAATGCAATTAAAAAGGGTATTGTTACAAGTTTTGGATATTTTTACGTAATATTTATATTCGTATGAAATTTACTCACAGTTAAATTATTAAAAAGCATCTTTGCTTCAAGATCAAATTGTAATTCAATGACTTAGTCTCGCAAATTATTGTTGTTATTTTCAACTTGAGCAGAAAGTGGCGTGATAGTACATTCTGGGATATCGATATTTTTAATATGTCTAAAGCGTAATTTAAAATCATCGTTTAATTTTTGGAGATGATTTGTATGTTTCCAATTCTACGTCAATTATATCCAATTGTCGTAAATTTCAAAAGTATTGAAAAATCTTCAGGTAACAATGAAAACTTAAACAAGTTTAATTAATCTTGAAAGCTTTAAAATAATTGTTCGTGCTTGAATTAATGTAATATCTTTTCCTTAGTGACATGTTTGAATATCCTTGAACTTTGCAAATGCATTGGCTAAATAAGAAAATTTTTTATTTTTTTACAGTTCATCACTTAAGGTTGGATAAATTTCAGTAAGAAATTCTATCACTGTTTAAATAATTCAACAAGTGTTTGTAAACGTGCATCTCTTGACAGCTATTGTATTTCGGTGTGTAATAATAATTGATTTGATAGTTCTGCTATGAAATTATGCCCTACTGAATTGGCGCCCAAGAGAATTTTTATGGGCAGATCTTTCTTTACTGATTCGGTGATTTGTGTATTTTTCCATTTTATATCTCGCAACCAAACTCCTAGAGGCAAATTTGATACTAATCTATAGATTTTTGACTAATCCAAAAGTTGAATTATAAAAGAAAATTTGTTACCGAGAAATATTTAGATCCAACTGGTTTACATACTATTCATTCAGCGATTTCTGTTACCAAATATGATCACTTTGAGTCGCTGTCAAACTCACCGTCTTCTTAATGTTGGTACCAATATTGGCTTGTAAAATTTAAAGAAACACCTCTTCTATTAATTAGGAATTAGACAGAGAGACACCTTCCCGTCTTTCTACCATATTTTCTTTACATTCATTTTTCTGCGGGTGTACTATTAATTCAGGGCACACAAGAGCTCAGTGCGTTTTCAAACAGATTAAACACTATGTGCACATGCGTCTGACATGTTTAGCTTTCAAACAAAAGAAATAGCCTCTTTTACCTTTTATAAGATCATGCTTTTTATTAAGAATCATTTTGGAAGATGAAAAGAAATTTTTTTTTTTTTTGCTTTCATGGTGTTTATCACAGAATAAGTAAATATTTCCATTTCTTTTACAAGACTTTTTCTCCATAGAAAACAGATCATTTGCTGCAGAAATTAAAGTTCTACGCAGATGGGTATTTTTTCTCTTTCCACGATTCTAATACTTTAAATCCTGATTTTGCCAGGGATAATTTTTGTTTTCCATTTATATTTCATTTCTGAAGAGAGTCAATAACTGCTTTAACTACCACAAAAATAACTATCTTGCCAACTGACTGTTCCTCGATTCCTCAACCAAACTCTCAGTATTTCCTCAAATATTCGCCCAGGGGTATAGCATTGCTGGACATTTCTCACTTGCCATTCCTATGGATTTTAGCACCTTAAAATGCGATTCTAATTTATTTTGTATCTGTGCGAGATTTAATTCCTTTTCTGTTACGAAGCATTTTTATTACAAGTCCTGGTAATTCTATGACTAGAAATTTTGTTCTCTTCTCTGTCGAACCAAATTTTTTAACACTCTGGCGCAGAAAAATTAACTTATACTAAAATTTTATGAATATGAATTCAAAATAACACAATTCTATAAATTATTTTACAGAGCAAGTAAAAAGGTTACTTATCTTATTTCCAAAGTTATTTCGGAAAGCTGATGGTTTGTAATCGTTCGATTTCTAAAAAATCTAATTCCACAAGCAAATAGCTTATTAAATTTTATTGCATGTTAAAGAAACACAGAACACTATATACTTATTTACATACATAACTCTAAAAAAAGTTATTGACAGTTTTTAAATGATGTTACACATTGTTCATTTATTTACACAGACCGAAATAAAAAAATGTTAGTGTAATATGAGAGATTCCCCACGCACACACGCTCGAAATGTAATCTCCAATCGCAGATTTTTGAAAACATCGCCTGACGCAACACACTCGATAACTGAATCCGAATTTCAAGGAGGGGAGCAGATGCAGTGAAGTCCTCACCAGTATCCTGCTCTCTGGCTTTCAGTGTAGTTGCTTGCAGTAAATAATAAAATTTACCTGCTTTATACTATTTCTTAATCTTCATGAGTAAGCCTGAACTGATTTCAAAATGCCGAGCAATCTTTAACATCCTCACCAAACTATTTCTATTCAGGTTTTGGTAAGCGAATTTATACATTTTTTAAAACTTAAGCGAATTATTAGTTGATGCAGCGATACTGCTTGGCGCCTGTTGATTATTAAAAAAAAGATACTAAATTTCTTGCACTTATTTTCTCTATATATTTTCTTCAGTATCTGCAAACACGCTCTTTCTCAGTATCGTTTTCATATTTCTTAACAAGTATTTCCGAATCTGATATAACAAGTTCATTAAATAACGGATCTAATTATTTTTATTTTTGGTTATAGTTTCGACCTTCGGCTTCTCTGAGTCTAACTCGAGTTCTATGATCCAGAAAGTTTTCGTAAACGATTCTCAGACTGGCTTTCTACTTGCGTTTCAAACCTGGCATATTATTACACGTTGGCTGCCGCAGTAATTTTCAGGGTTTCGATCTAAAATGCCACTTTAATTTAATCATGTATTATTAAAACTTTTAACTGTCTGTTTTCTGCTTATGTAAGCCTGATTTGATTATTTGTTATCTTCCGAGAAACTATCTGTATTTACATTGATATACTACGAATTTAATTGTAGCTGCACGATAATGCAAGTAAACAGTGCGAGATAACCGGCGTCCTAGCCAAGAACGTAAAATGAGATTTATCTAGCAGTTGGCAATTAATGTATTAATAGAAAAGTGTATAAAAATACCCATCCAAGGATCACACAATAGGATGAAATTTGAAAAAAAAAACCGATTTTTTCCTATCTTCTCAAACTTTATAATAATTCATTAATTGATTGATTTTATGGGATATAAAACAACAAAAGCTATTATCTTTTTTGAATTATTCTTTTAATCCAATCGATATCAAAATATTTTGTCTACTTATTAACTTCTGCGTACTAGAAGTCGAAAGATATACTCCAAATCATTGATAAGGTTACAGATTCTAAAACTTTGTATTATCATTTAAATTGAATTTGTGTAAATATCCGGGAATTATGATCATTTTGTTGATGATTCGAGTATAGTTGGTATTTCTTCGCTTCTGTTTTTTGTCCATTTGGATATTATAATTATGGTAGGTATGTTACCTTAGATTTTTCGAAATATTTGCTAAATTAAAAAATTTCCTTAGTTTATTTCATTCTGTTTCTAAAAATATTACTATTGATGCCTTCTAGGGCAATCTAGTCAATGTATACTTTGGACTTCGGTACCGATTTTGTGAGATAAAACTTTCGAATGTCCCGGAGTCTAAAGCAGTATTATTTGATTATGGAAATATATCTATGTTAATCTCTTGCTGGGTAATCTAAGTATGATTTTTGTTGATTGAATATTGTAATTTTGAAGCGCATATATTACAAAAGTGCGAAAATTCATGATGCTGTTTTTGTCCCTTTCCAGTATTTTTAAAATTATTGTCCCAGGGCTATTGAGATGCAGAGGAGAAAAGTTACCGTTTGAAATTTGAAGGATAAAAATTTATTTGCAAGCCGTCTTATTATTTTGACAGAATTTCCTGTTTAGTCAATTTCAAAAGAGCAATGTGTTTGTGGTGCCCATTGTGGAAGACCCAACACTATTCTGAGAGCTTCCATTAGTATCGTATTGATAATTTCGGCTGATTATCCTATCGTTTATTTACGACAGGTTTTATAAAAGTTATTTGAAATTCTATAATTAGTTAATTTGAGTTCTATGTCATAATGCTTATATGTCATACCTTTAAGGTCATTAATTTTTTCCAAAACATTTATTTTTTTAATTGAATCATTATAGATAGATTTTGACTCCATTTGGAAAAGTATACTCCTAAATATTTAATAGAGGATTACCCTGGAAGTGGAAAGGCAACTAACATAATATTAGAAAATATGTGAATTATTTTATTTGAAAGTTCTCCCATTGCAATTTTGTCAGGTAGCTTAAGGTAAGATTCCAGTATTCGCAACATTGAGACTCTTTTCAGTATATTTTGCCGTTATTTATGAATAGTATCAAGGGATCAATGTGAGCATTAAATAAAAACGTCACCATCATAAATTAAGCATTCGATTCTTGTTTTCAATGTTTCAAAGAAATTGTATATATAGATTGTAAATAATGTGCTGGAGGGAACATTTCCCATTGGTACTTCCTTCACAACAATTTTCTGAAGCCGTTGTAGCCGAACGGTAATGCTCGCGAGCTCATGGCCGGCGTTGTTTCCATCAAGTCGTGGTATAGAGCCCTGAGGCCGCTAAAGACCCGCCATGAAACGGGGTTGCTACTCTTTAAATCTATACAAACTCTAAGTCCTCTCATTAATGTGATGTAGATGTTCGGAGAGGGTGACAGTTCAGATGTCGTTTTCGTCACTTTACCTAGTTTCCAAATTACGATCTAAATCTCCAATAATCTTCGAGTTCCTTCTGAATACAACGTAAATAAACAGTCAATCAAAATCGGGACTACATTCCTTGATGAAAGACAATCCTTCCTTCGTATTTGAAAATAATATATATATATCTCTCTCTCTATATATATATATATCTATATATATATAAGCGAAATACCACTGACTGACTCATCACGATATCTCTAAGACTATACAACCGATTGACTTGAAATTTGGTACAGTTACTCATTTTGCAATGTAGACGCTCACTAAGAACGGATTTTATGGAATTCTTAACCAAAATGTAGTTATCATCGGTTAATCTTTTCTTACCCATCGGTTATGTCATTTTGGCGACTTTATCGCCAAAAATTACATGACCAACGCCAAACGGAATATATTTTTTTAAATGTATACTGTGTATCGCTACCAATTAAGTTTACTTGCAAGATTTGCGCGTGCGAAATGGAAAAATACCAAATAATTTAATATTGAAGCGCTGATGGATGATTGGCAAGATTTTGGAGAAGATGCTCTTTTTTACAAAATATAACCAAATATCTTCCACCGCCAATTAGAAGCATTTCAATGACCTTGCATTGTGAATTTTAAAAAGCTTATACTATGGTAACCCCAGCTGATTTCGCTCGCCAGCTGATTTCGGTTTTGCTGAGCAAACGATAATTTTTATTGTTGTGGAACCTAGACATAAGTTTTAAATTTATGAGAAAAGTATTTTATTATTAATAATGATTGATAAACTACATTTGTAAATCTAAACGCAATCTAACCAAGTTATTGAAGTTGGCTTTTAACAAATGAATAATAACGGTATGTTATTCATGTCATTAATAAAAAAAATAAGTAGCTATCAAAATATATATTTTGATGTATGCATTAATTGTAACCTAATGTAAATATCATGCAAAAGTTTTGTTTCTGTATTTTGGTAATTTTTAGTTTTTGTTTTCTAGGAAATAAACATTTTTCATTTTTTAAAATGGCTGGATATTTTATTGTTTTCAGAATACAGAATTATTTTTAATGCTATGATTTTTAAGAGCTATTCTGTCTATTCAATTGCAGTTCCAGATATGCTGCTACCGTAAGAGTTATCCTTTTGCAAAAAGGATCACGTAATACGGGTGACTTTTTGCTAAAATTTTTTATTATACTTCATTTTTTTGTTAGTATTTTTTGTTGAATTTTAAAATAATTTGATTTAAAAAAGTTAATTTCGGTTATATTTTTTAACTTGAAAAGTATTTCATTGTAGGTTAATAAAAATTGATTTTTCATATTTACTTTTCAGTTATAGTTCTTAATAATGGATGTTGAATATATTTGGATCGATGGAATACCTACTCCTTTCAAAGTTTTTAAAATTCTTGGCGACGGAGCATGTTTATTTTCGTCGCTGTCTTTGCTGGTGTTCGGTGACATATCGATGGCGTATAAAATGAGAAATATTATTGTTTCTCACGTGTTTGACAACTGGGATCGGTTTAAATGCTACACTCAAATGCTATCTGGCGCCCCTTATAATACTAACGATTTATATTTTACCGAAATGTGTAAACCAAACACGTATGGATCTATTTGCTAAATTATGGCGGCGGCACAGCTATTTCCCTATCAGTTCGAAGTTTATCAAGGTGGCTGCCATTTAGCTTCTGTTGGGGAAACAATTCAGGGGGGGAAAATATTACGTTTTACTGGAAACTGTGATAGTTGTCATTTTGATGTTTTATTTAAATAGTTGGATTAAGAAATAGAAGTAAAGTTAATCCTGGTTATGATAATGTGAAACAAAATGAAGAAAATGTGTCATCTTTAGTGTTTCAGCCTCAAGAAAATGTGTCTGTGTTAGTTTCAACGACTCAATCAATATCTAACATTGATTTTTCAAGTTCAAGTGAATCAATTATTAATGATGTAATATCTCTTCAACTAAATAAAGGTAAAAGAAATGAAGAAAAAGATTCACAAATTCAATTAGATATAAACAAGTAAGACCAGCTGCTACAAAATATATTCAAAGTCATCCTGAAGAACATAGAGGAGCTGCTTCAAAATATACTAAAAGCCATCCTGAAGTACATAGAGCGTAAGAAAATACTTTTCTAATACCCCCCACGTGAATCAGGCAGCTGTAATTAAATGCAATGATAAAAGATCAAAAGTTAATTTAGCGCCATGGACTTCCAAAAATTTGTCTGGTTTTAAATATGAAATATATATTGACTATTCAAATGATAAAATTGTCAGTATCGGAAAACGTTTGCCCTGTTCGAGGTGCCGTGCTTTAAAAGGATAGAAGAACCTCCAGGAATGTGCTGGAGTGGTGGTCAAGTCCTGCTTCCTGTTATTAGATCCTTCCCTGAACCTTTGAATAGTCTTCTTAGCCATAAGGATCAGCTTTCAGAACATTTTCTTTCTACAATTCGCAAGTATAATGGATGTTTTCAGATGACGTCATTCGGAGCAAAAGAATTGAAGGAAGGAAATTTTATGCCAACATTTAAAGTCCAGGGCCAGGTATACCACAGGATAGGTAGCCTATTGGCTGAGCCTCCTCAACAACCTTCTTTTCTTCAGTTTTACTTTCTCTGTGATGATGAATGTGAAAGAAACATTCATTGTGGTATTTTCCCAGGTGTTAAGCCAGAATTAGCCAATTACAAAAGGAGCTACATGAACATAACAGGTATATTCACGATTTCAAAGCTGCTGTTGATTCAGTTCCTAAAGACCAAAAGGAGTTAAAGGTTATAATTAATGCCGATAAAAAACCATCTAGAGAACACAAAGGTAGTTTCAATGCTTCAATTTTCTTGATATTTTATGTATAGGTTCCAAAATATAATATTATCGTCTGCCCAGCAAAGCGGGCGGGTATCAGCTAGTATATATATATAAGCGAAATACCACTGACTGATTCATCACGATATCTCTAAAACTATACAATCGATTGACTTGAAATTTAGTATAGTTACTCATTTTGCGATGTAGACGCTCACTAAGAACGGATTTTACGGAATTCTTATCCAAAATGTAATTTTCATCCGTTAATCTTCTCTTATCCATCAATTATATCATTTTTGGAGACTTTATCGCCAAAAATGACATAACCGACGCCAAACGGAAAATTTTTTTTATATGTATTCTGTGCATTGCTACCAATTAAGTTTACTTGGCGAGATTTGCGCGTGCGAAATGGAAATAATTTAATATTGAGGCGCTGATGGAGGATTGGCTAGAGCGGGATTTTGAAAAATACTAAAATGGCGACTTCTTACGGAATAGTGCACACCCAAGACAATCCGCTAAGTAGGATGTATTATAGGTTTATCTGTTATAATGTAAATGTTGAGCTCCGAAATTCCTACATTTAGAGATTTATCACCAAATATCTTCCACCGCCAAGTCGAAGCATTTCAATGACCTTGGATTGTGAATTTTAAAAAGCTATAGTATTATAACCCCAGCTGATTTCGATCGCTTTGCTGAGCAAGGGATAATTTTTTATAGTTGTGGAACCTAGGCGTAAGTTTTAAATTTATGAGAAAGTATTTTATTATTAATAATGATTGATAAATTACATTTGTAAATCTAAACGCAATCTTGCGAAGATGTTGAAGTTGGCTTTTAACAAATGAATAATAACGGTATGTTATTCATGTCATTGATAAAAAAAAATAAGTAGCTATCAAAATATTTATTTCGATGTACGCATTAATTGTAACCTAATGTTTATGCAAAAGTTTTTTTTTCTGTATTTTGACTATTTTTAGTTTTTGGTTTCTAGAAAATAAATGTTTTTGATTTTTTAAAATGGCTGGATATTTTATCGTTTTCATAATACAGAATTATTTTTAATGCTATGATTTTTAAGAGCTATTTTGTCTCATTCAATTGCAGTTCCAGATATGCTGCTAGCTTAATTGAGCTATCCCTTCGCAAAAAGGATAACGTAATACGGGTGACTTTTTGCTAAAAAATTTTATTATACTTCATTTTTTATTAGTATTTTTTGTTGAATTTTTAAATAATTTGATTTTAAAAAATTAATTTCGGTTATATTTTTTAACTTGAAAAGTATTTCATTGTTGGTTAATACAAATTGATTTTTCATATTTACTTTTCAGTTATAGTTTTAATAATGGATGTTGAATATATTTGGATAGATGGAATACCTGCTCCTTTCTAAGTTTTTAAAATTCTTGGCGACGGAGCATGTTTATTTTCGTCTCTGTCTTTGCTGGTGTTCGGTGACATATCGATGGCGTATAAAATGAGAAATATTATTGCTTCTCACGTGTTTAACAACCGGGATCGGTTTAAATGCTACACTCAAATGCTATCTGGCGCTCCTTATAATACTAACGATTTATATTTTACCGAAATGTGTAAACCAAACACGTATGGATCTATTTGCGAAATTATGGCGGCGACAGAGCTATTTCCCTATCAGTTTGAAGTGTATCAAAGCGTCTGCCTTATAGCATCTGTTTGTGAAACTATTCAGAGAAAAAAAAGATTACGTTTTACGGGAAACTATAATTGTGGTCATTTTGATGTCTATATTGAAATAGATGGATTAACAAATAGAAGTAAAGTTAATCTTGGTGATGATAATGTGAAACAAAATGAAGAAAATGTGTGATCTTTAGTGTTTCAGCCTCAAGAAAATGTATCTATGCTATTTTCAAAGACTCAATCAATATCTATCATTAATTTATCAAGTTCAAGTGAATCGATTATTAATGATGTAATATCTCTTCAATTAAAATAAAGGTAAAAAAGAAGAAAAAAAAGATTCACAAATTCAATTAGATATGAACAAGTAACACAAGCTGCTAAAAGTATACTCAAAGTCATCTTGAAATACATAGAGAAGCTGCTTCAAAATATACTAAAAGCCCTCCTGAAGTACACAGAGCAGCAGTACGAAAATACTTCTCTAATAACCCCCATGTGAATCGGGCAGCTGTAATAAAATACAATGAAAAAAGATCAAATGTTTAATTAGTGCCATGGACTTCTAAAGCTTTGGTTTTAAATATATATATGTAACAGATATTGACTATTCAAATGATAAAATCGCCAGTATCGGAAAACGTTTGCCCTGTTCGAGGTGCAATGCTTTAAAATGGATAGAAGAACCTCCAGGAATGTGCTGCAGTGGTGATCAAGTCCAGCTTCCTGGAATTAGATCCTACCCTGAACCTTTGAATAGTCTTCTTAACCATAAGGATCAGCTTTCAGAACATTTTCTTTCTATAATTATTTTGAACCACGGTCAAGTGACGAGGACGACACCTGAGCTGGCACCCCCCTCCCTCTCCTATCATCCACACCAACGGGAGGAATTTGGGCCCCGACAGATTTAACATGCATCAGCCCCGGCTGCACGGCGGGTATTTGGTGGCCAAGGATCGAACCCGCGACTGAACGAAAACCGCCGGCCACGAATCCGAAACCTTGACCACTAGGCTACCTAAAGATTGGAACACCAATAATGTTGTTGCTTAATTTAAATCCTCCTAAATTATGTAACGGCATCAGACTCAAAGTGAAAACTCTAAAAAAAAACATTATAGAAGTGACTATTTTTACAGGAAAGTATGAGGGTGACAATATATTCATTCCAAGAATACCATTAATTCCATCAGATTATCATTTTGAATTTAAGCGTTTGCAGTTTCCAGTTAGAGTTTGCTTTGCGATGATTATCAATAAAGCACAAGGGCAGAGTTTAAAATTATCTGGTGTAGATTTACAAAGTGACTGTTTTTCACATGGTCAATTTTATATGGCATGTTCAAGAGTTAATTCACATGAAAATCTAATCATCCTTCAACCAGAAAAACGAACGAAGAATGTTGTCTACAGAGAAGTTTTGGAAATGTAGGCATATTATTTCATATTTTTCTTATATTTAACTATTTCTAAAATTAGGAAAAGATAAAATAATAATGAATGTAATAATTAAGATAAATAAATTGATATCATAATAAATATAAATGTAGTTGTCACTCTCACAAATTTCCATGCATTCAAAATAAAGACAATAAAAATGTAATACACAAAAAAAAAAAAAAATTGATTCAACAGGTTTAAAAAATAAAAAAATATATATAAAAATGTATTTTTATTTTTATGTTGGCAATTTTTAAATGATTTTGGCCTATTGGAGACCCGCCATGTAGAAAAACGGGAACGCATCGCACTACACAGTACCGCATCGGTGATGCGGAATTCTGTTCAACGACAGATTTACTGACTAAATTACATTTTCATTGATAAACTATTAACAATTGAATACTTTTCTTATACGTTTGAAAGTCGTGGATAACCATTGTTACAGACAATCAATTTCTAAAAATTTTAAATTCAGATTATAATTATCATTTAAAAATTGAAAAATTTCTTGATATTTTACGTATAGGCTCCAAAATATAATATTATCGTCTGCCCAGCGAAGCGGGCGGGTATCAGCTAGTATATATAGTTATATATATTCGAGAGATCATTGCAGATCGAAAGTGCTACTTTTTCTCCGATACGCAGTTGAAGACATTTATGATTAAGATCATCTTAATACACTGAATCATTTAAGCTCCCTTTTTATATCCAAACTTATTCCCACAAAGAATTATTTTTTCCAATTTGGCGTTTACAACAACTCTGTGTATGAGATACGTTGCTGTTCTGCTCTCTTAAAATGGCACAAATCCATAATTATAAGAATAAAGTTTTTGTTCCACAGTTAGAAAGTAAGAGATGTACCGGCTAAACTTCTTCTGAATGTTTTCGAAAAACCCGAATTTAAAGATATTGGGCTATATCAGTGGTATTCAAATTGTGTTCCGCGGAACCCCGAGTTGTATGAGTGAATCTGCGGGGTTCCGCGAGTCAAAATAAAAATTCAGAAAGAAAATTATTAGACTCTCATTCTCATACTAAAAGACTAAAGTTTGAAAATTAATCTGAAGCTTCATGTGTGGGCTACCTGCATCCGTAACGCTACGTCAGTAGTGATGTAAATGCAAAGGTAATTTCACAATTTCAATTGTTAGTCGATGTTTAAATGCTAAATAGATTTACATCTGTTGCGAAATTCGCATAACCAGGATCGTCTGAAGGCGACTACCATTGTGTGTTCCGTGAAAAATCATTTTAATGTATGTTATAGAAATATATTATGGAAAAAAAAGTTACATGTAGAATTTGAAATACGATTGCAATAACATCAATAAAGTTAGACTTCAGTTTATGTAAAAAAATAGTTGCCCATCCCAGTCACTAAATATAATTAAAAGGTTGGTGACCCTTGGAGCATGAGGTCAATGCTATAACTGATTAAAATACATTAATGTTATGATGATTTCTTAAATAGAATATACTTTTCTGTAATTGTTTACATAAAGTACCTATAACATATATTGATTACTGGCCTATAAAAAGGTATTTTATCTTTGCAAGATTTCGGAATCCGAAGAACTTTCACATTCTTCCAAGACTGAATATATTGAATTCTCAAATATTGAAAACAGTTTAAAGCAGCGTTACGTTAACTGTTATTTGAATTTTTGAAGAAATTGGCTGTAATCTGATCTTAACCTGGAGTTGCGTTTTTGGATGCTTGAATATCCCTTTATAATTCTGGGATGTGGATTGATTTCTCCTTTGCTGAGAAAATCCAAAGGTAGAGGCTCATGTGAAGTATTATTGGATGCAATAAAGTCAGAGAAAATATTGGCCTGAATTTGTGGCCTTAGTTGGACACTGTTAATGCATGTAATCGTTTAAAATAAACAGTTAAAAAAATAAAGTATAATATTTCTATGAATATATTTTATTAAAATTGGTTCTCTACTAATTTTTTTCGAAAAAAAAAAAAAAATTTTATTTCAGTTGAAAAAAAAAAAAAAAAGAAAAAGATAAAAGAAATTTATTTAAAAAATCAATGAAAAAAGAACTCGGCCATTCAAAGTGATATTTCCCTCCTTGGCATTATTTGTCAAATTAAAATTTTGAATTTCAAGCTAGATTTTTATTCATTGTTGTGAGTTAAGTAAAATTAGAAGTTTCAAATGGGAAGGCAAAGAGGACAGACGTCAATAGAGGTAAGAAAACTCGTTTTAAAGTATCATAAAGAAAGAAAATCGATTCGAGGATCGATGGATTGTAAGACAAGGCGTTTTAAATTTTAACTTAGCTTTCGTAAGCTAACCAATGAAGCGTCACAATATCTTCATAAAACTGTTAATCCAGAAACGATACAGATTTTACGTAGAAGCAATTTACTGGAATTAGTTGGAAAGAGATTTTCTTTGGTACTGTTATTAGTAGTCTTCTTCCTGGTCTGTCTGCTTTAAAAGTTGTTTCGTTGGGAAAATTTAGTCTGTCTTTGTCTTTCAAGAAGGCTTCTTGAAACAACCCAAAACCTGCCTTTAAAGAGGGAGGGATATTGAATCAAAAGGATTTATTTCTTTGGGCTCTACAGTTCCACTCCAAAAAATGAATAAGAAAAGAAAATGAAATTACTGTATTTCTCTCTAGGTGACAACATAAAAAAAAAGAAAGAAAAGAATGCGGATCTCCTTATCCTCGTTTTACAAATTTTAAAAGAATATTGAACCTTTATATAAACAAGGTTTTTCTCTTCCGTTTTTATCCTTGTTCTGTGTCATTGGATGCGTCCATATGAAAGGATATATCAGGAATTACGGCGCTATGGTTGTCCATGTAATGCTTGCCCCAAAGATCAAGATATTACATAAATGAGTGAATATTGTCTCCGCGTATTTCGTTAGGAATAATGTTTAGTTCTTCTAACACTGTTTGGAAGTAGGTTAACATTTTTTTTTCAAATTTTTGGTTTAAAAGTTCTGCATATTATCACCTTGTATATTAGTTTAATACTATGGAATAGTACTGAGTATTAGATTCGCGAAATCGTCGTCTCGCTTCCTGTATAATGTTAAGTGCTGTCTTCTAATTAAATCGTATAACTGATTCTCTTTAATGTAAAGGACATTGTGGAGAGTTAGCCGAATGATTTCCTTTACAATTGATGTAACTCTTATAAGATGCACATTATTCTGAATGGGTGCCACAATTTACTCAAGTCTCTAATTGTTAGCAAAAGCGAGATTGACATAAAAAACTAAAACGTTTGGAGTATTGTTTGGTTTTATGTATGAAAAAACGAATTTATTGGTTTCGGAACTAAAGTTTAGTTTTTTGATAGGCACTTAAAACTGACAACAATTTCTGCACATGTTCCAGATCTGGTAAATCAACGAATTTAAATTATTTCCATGCAGCTTGTCATTGGGTGAATCTTCGGGTGATTCACTTGTAGGAATTTCGTGGAGGTATAATCCAGAAATGATTCCTTCCCATATGGTTCTAAACCAAACTGATACATTCATTAATTTTTGTAAAGATAATATATGTGTTGCACATACAGGATCTGCGGTAGAAAATCTTATTTTACCATTTCTAGTGATGAATATATTTAGTATGAAATCTTGTCTTGAAATTTTGCTTTATACTTCATTGTATAATGGTTGTAGATTAGACTTTGAAATATAGGAATTATTTCGACTGTGCTCCGAAAAATATTAATCTCGGTTATTTTCCTTTGTCCTGGTTGTAATGCAAGTTCCTTTTCAGTCTAATGTTTTAAAACGATTTGTATTTTCTACTTCCATCTCGTCTTCTATCGATAAAGACAATTGTTCGTCCGCATCAAATATCTAAAATTGCGAATGATTCAGCTTGAGACTATTCATTTGACAAAAGGAAAAAAAATTTGTTACGCTCACCGAAAGACTTGAATAATTATTTAAAAAAAACAGAATGGTACCTTAATTTTTGTAGGTAATAAAAAAGAAGAAAAACATAAATTTCAAAGCATCTAGAGTCTAGATGGAAAAAAAAAAGAATTAGGTCAATACCATTCAAGCTCTCATCAACCCTCCACCTTGATGGAAATGCTCTGTTTGATAGACTACTAATTGCTGGCGGAAAATCTTTTTTGATTCCAATTACAGCTGGAGCAAACTGAATCTAAAAAAATGCTTAAAGAAATTCTGAAAAAAATTTGGAAGACAATATTAAAAAATAGGGTACAGATGATTGTTATATATATTTTTTGTATCAAGAAAACGATCAGAAGCAGCGTTAAATATTAGACAGTAGTTACTTTGTATTCGCCTCCATTCATAACACGATCTCTCGTTCTCCTTTCACTCACAAAAATTTGTAAGCATCGATTCCAACTGAGACAGTGATAATAAAGGCAGCTACTCCATTGGCTGGTCGCTAAAGTTAAGCTCCTCTCCCCCACCAGTTACTCTTTCTCAGGTAGAAATCTTTCTCTTCTCACGAAAAATCTTAAATTTTCTGACTAATAAATTCGATCTTTAAAATTTTTTAATGAACTTTTAAATTCACAAAGTTAATAATATTATTCTAATTACCGCTACGTAAAAAAATAACTTCGGAATAAAGTCGCAGTTTTGGGTAAGTGAAGCCGAAGTTCAGCTCTAAAAGACTACAGGATATGGAGATTAAGAGCCGGGAGACTCATGGCCTCCAAATAAGTTATCTAACCAAACTTTATACTTATCCACATGTTATAGACGCAGTCAATTGGACACCAGACATAAATGTTACTGTACGTTTATTGGCATATTTAAAGAAAATTTAAAAATCATATTTTATTGTGCTTATCATACAATAATGTTTGAAAAAAGGCATTGAAAGAATAATGGACAAAAATTGATCCCGATTATTTCGAAAAATTAGTTCAATACCAAATAGATCGAACGATGTTAATTTAATATCAAATCTCACACGTTATGGCGTCAAAAATGGAAATATATAAACACACAAACACACTAAGGAATTTTAAACCTGTATATCGAAAACAATTCTTATGAATCGTTTTTTTTTTCTTTTAAGATTTTATAAAATAAAATTTTTTTGTACTCTTTTTGTAGGGTTTATTAATTTCGATGTAGCAGTGCATTTTAAATCTTTTTAAAAATCTCATATGGCGCATTCCAACCAGTAGTTAATTTTCCATGACACTCTTAAATTATAGTGATGAATAATAAAGATTTAAAAAGAGCAGATTTATTTTTATGAAAATGTATTCCTTAATGCGAACAAAAATGTAACTGTTTAGAAATTTTTTTTAAAAAAAAAAACATTTATTTGAATATGCAATAAAAATAATTAAATTTTTAAAGAAATTTATATATTTGCATATTGTAATTTAATTTTTGATAAACATGAGCTTGCCCTTTTTATTACAACGTTTTTCTGAATTTCACTTGGTGTGTGTGTGTGTGTCATCAAATTTTCGATCGTTAATTTAACCAACTTCCCATCAAGCTAGAGCTTTGAAATTTTGGGAATCGTTCGTACTCGCCTAACAATGCAATATTTAGACGTTTGCGACAAGTTTTAACTAATATTTCAATAATTTTAATAAGTCAAAATATTCTTTCCTCTCGGCGCTTTTAGGATTGAGGAAAAAATTTCTTTCCCCCTCTGGGAGCACCGGGCACTCCCCACGCCGCATGAGGTATCGTAAACCTTTTGTACTCACAAAGGGGAGATACTATCTCCCCTTTACTATCTCCCAGATAGTAAGGGTAGCTGACTTTTAGTCAGTAATCATTCGCAAGAAAGAAAGTTTCCAATATTTGGCGCCATGTCTTATCACAATAATTTTTTCTGAATTCTGGTTCCCATTCTTTTTTTAATAGAATGACTTACAAACTTTCAAATGCATGTTTTGATTTTATGAGTATTATGAATTTTTTAATACTCTCACAAATGTCTCTTTTTAAGTAAATTTTAAAGTTAAAAATAACTAACAGTTTTAACTAATATTTCAATAATTTTCTCTAATAAACTTTGCCACCATATAAAAACGTTGTTTTTAAAAATGTTGGTTTTTATATCGATTTATTTAGAATGTTCTTTACGAGGTCGTATTTTGAAAAGACATACTCTTAAATATTCTGTCAAATATCCTCTAGACACGATAATATACATTACTTGAAAGATGATATGTTTCGTTTTTTGATTAATTACTTATAAATGTCCGTAACCACTCGGATCACGTAATTTTGTACTTCGGTCAAGTGACAAGGATGACACCTGGACTTGAACACCATTTCCAAACTTCCAAATCACACCAAAGGAAAGACTTGAGTCTCGACAGATGTAACGTGCTTCAGCCCTGTTATAAAGCGGTTTTTATTGATATTAGGATTTGAACCTACGACTTAACTGAAACAAGGCCTGCTAGTTCAAAACCATGATCACTCTGTTACGGGGCTTCTCGCATGTTTGTAAGTTTGACGTTAATAATAGCTTTTTTTTTTTTTTTTGGTAATTTGGATTTTCCCAAACGTAAAATAGGGAAGTGGCAAAACAATTAGCACAATAATTATTTGTTTACTCCATATGAATTTTATTTTTAACTAAATAAAAAGAGACTTTGACAAAAATAGTTCTAATACAATTTATTTACTGTATATTTTAGATTAATGCCAAAAACTTAGATGAAGTTAAATAATAAGTTAAGGAAAAAAATAATAATTTATCAGAGAACACCAGGACATCGTTACTTTACGATGCTGGAAGGCTACTATAGTCTGTAACTTTAAAATAGGCGTGTCAAGGTCTCTCATTTTCGTTTTTCCTCCATCGGTTACCATAGTTGTGACAATTTACCATCGCCATTACAGTTTTTTTTTTAACATTTCTGTTGAAGTCTGAATCCATTTGCGTTTGGACGTGCTTTATGTTAAATGAAAGTCTATTTTAAGTGTCTGTAAATAGCGTGTTCCTTTTTTTCAAAATGATAATTTTCTTAAAATGAAAGGTTTTAAGTAATTAAACATATCATTATAAAATATTATTATTATTAATACTTGTGTGTAGAAATCTATTTAATTTAAAAAAGTTCCAATGTGAGAGTTTAGTTCCGTTATATAAAGATGTAAGAAAATTAAATGTTTTTAATTACATGTTAACAATATTTATAAAATGTTATACATATTTTAGACAGATATTTAAGTGATGCAAATAAAAAAAAATTATCGATGATCGTGAAATTCAAAATTTCGTTAAATTAGAAGTCTGTTCACAAAAGTATTACGAAGTGGGGGAAAAAGCGATGTTCATTCTCAACAGTTGTTGCCATAGTTACAGACAAAGTATTAATTTGTATTATTTAACTAAATTTTTCTTAATTATAGGACATTAATGAAGTGTACAAATATTTTTTTGCGTGATATTTTTGTATATTAGATTCTTAAATGTAAGATATCGATTACCTTTATTATGTTTTTATATTATAAAATATTCAATTGATGCCATAACATTATTGTTTGCTTAAATCTTTTATTTGATTTTATTGTAATTTAAAAAATTCTAGTACACAAATAATTATTTTGGCAATAGCATCTCAGAAGAGAAAAAGAAATTCAAATTACACTTAAGAGGTACAAGTGTATTCTTAATAGCACCGGTAAAAAACGAGTTTTTTGAACATGGATTTTCTTTTAAACTTCACACTTTGCGTGACATATTTTTTTATACCTTAAATCTTAAGAGCAAAAGATAATGGGGAGTTAAATTGAATTTATTCAATAATTAGTTTTAATAATTTATTTTTTTTATTTGACGTTTATTAAATTTATCATCTAAAATAAATACATGTAATTCTTTTTAGCTGAATAAAGTATTATGTTAATCAATTAGCTACATGCAATTAAAATTAAAGAAATTTATAAATTATGTTATTAAATTGAATATCTTTGAACTAAATGTAATTAAAATTAAAGCAACCGATAAAATGTTATTTAATTGAATATATTTGAGTTTAATGTAATTAAAATTTAAGCAAATGATAGATTGTTTCATTGAATATTATATCAGCTACATGTAATTAAAATTAAAGCAAACGATAAATTATAAAAGCGATGGATTTGAAGACTTTGAAGAAGAAGAGAAATTTGGCGTGAAATTTAATTCTTTAAATAATTAATTATAATCAATTAATTTTTATTAAATATAATTAAATTATCGTATTGTCGTTCAAAACAATCGTGTACAGAATATTTTAGCTCAATTGAGCTCTTTAAAATCTGAGAAAAAGCTTTTAAAGTTTTGAACCAGACGAAGTTACAATGCGTGTTGAAGAAAACCCATTAAAAATAGAGTTTTATTATGCTATCAAAACTTCAGAGACCAGATTAAGATTTTTAAAAAATTAGCTTTAAAAGTAAAATATTGTAAATCCCAACGAAAAACAGAAAATTCAAATAATTCACAAAAAATACTTTAATTCACAAACGCAACTTACACGAGAAAATTCGAATAATTCATCTATAAAAACATGTAAAACTTACTAATTCAAAAAAAAAAAAAAAATGATAATTAGTTGTCGAAAAATTTAATTTTATTCTTTCCAACAATATTATTTGAAATTATTTATGAAGCCAATGCGACATATTTTATACATGGGTGGAATATTACCATCTGACTTTTTTTCACGTCTCAATTGAAAAACATTAGCTTCCACTTTGCTATGTCTAAGTAGAATATTACTATTTGCTGAGATGTCAGTTGCTTATCGCGCGCGTTTGTTTCGCTTAAAGAAAAATATTAAAATACTTTTTGTTTCAAATCGTTTGCTGGAAATTAGATGTATGGTAGATTTTTAATGAATATTGAATCAATGTTAGTTTTTCTTATTACAAAGTTTTTTTTTTTTTTCAAATTCATTTTCACTTGTTTTTAAATAGAAAAAAAAATTATTATAAAAGCTTTCGTGTCAGCCAGCTGGAAATAAAGTTGTTGATAATATTCTTCTGTTTATATTTAATAAGAAAAGTCTGTAATCTCATAATTAATTAATTTTTAATTTCAATTTAAATGTGGCTTTGATATTTTCTAAAGAGGTAATGCGTCAAGTTTAAATAATACGAATTTAAAAGAAAATTCAGTCTACAGAATTAAAACTTGGGAATAATTTAAATATGAAAGGCATTTGAAATTTTACTTTCAAGTTTTATCTTTTTAAGTGTAACAATGTTTTATAACTATATTAGACTTCTCGCTTTCTCTCGAACTAATAAAAAATATTTATTAGTGTAACAAAAAATTTCGATCTTATCATTTTTTTAAATAAAAAAATAATTGAAAAAGCTTAATTTAATTGGGTGGACTGAATTATCAAAGCTAACATTGGACGAAAAAAAAAAAGCAATACCGCAGTCAAAACAACTACGTCATACAATTTATGGTTAGACAACCAATAAGCAATTAGGCTAAGTTAAATAATATTTTTGATGTTCTGGTTTTGCCATTTTATCTATTATTCGTCCGGAAGTCCAACTTACGTTCGGTGAGTACTGAATATTGTTTAATATCGTTGTTGTTGTGTTTAATTGTATGAAAAGGTTTATTTTTAGCATAGTTCACTTTTGTTTCATGCATGAAAATTAATTTTGACAACATTGTGTGTGTATAGATGGGCATTATATTATTTGTACCATGATCATCAATCTCAATATGATCATGTTATAAACATCGATGTAATTTAAAGATGCAATGAAATACTAAGTAGCTATTAAGTGTTAGGAATAGTTGCTTTTTTTTGATGATATATATCTAATACAAGAAAAGCTGTTTATTTGTAAGTTTTTATCAAGGTCTTAATTACTCTTCAAATCTTAATTATTTGATTGTAAAAATTATAATTTTGGTCAAATGATTTAATTCTGTGTTTGAAGATGTTTGGATTCTAAATTATTTCATCGTATAATAGTTAATATTCATTCTATAATGCAATGCCTTTCGGCATAATTTCATAGTTATTACTTTCATTAATAGAGCATTTCTAGATAATTTAATATATGAGTGTAATTAAGAGTATTTTAAATATATTCATATACTGTAATGGATTCTAAAAGTATGATTTTTCCAATATTTATTCTTTATAGTTTAATATATCATTTCATATGCAATGTATCAATAATATAATAGATAATTTTTTTTTTAGAAAACATATTTTGTTTTCAAATCACATAAATTTTTTATATTAGATATTTTTTAACTAAGGTTTTATCTATATCTCATAAAATCCAAAATTTATCGGGTTTTTTTTTTTGCGATTTCTTTGGTGTGGAAGTTAGGAGAGAAGGGTGCCAGCTCAGGTGTCATCCTCGTCACTTGACCGAGGCTCAAAATTACGAGGTCCGTCGCCAATACCCCTCGTGTTGCTGCTAGTGTGACGTTAATAAAAACTAAACCTGAACTAAACCTTGCGATTTCTTTTTCCTTTTCTTTTGTGTGATTTCTTTTTAATATATTTGGAAATCCAAGAAATCTTATATTATTATAAAAGCAAATGTAGCGTATTAAACGATTATTCAAGAGAGACAATTAATGTGTTTTGAATAATGTGATTTTTTTATGCAGTTCTAATGATTGGATTGTTTTGAGGAATTGGAAGAGGAAATTTTCACAAAAATTGACTCGAAATATATCGTTTTACATTGCATAAAACTCGTTTTCCTACTAAACATGGGGCAAATGGATAAAGAAAATGTGATCTAACATTCTTCAAAAATCTTGAAAAGTTGAATAATTTTATTTCTCTCACTTGAATATGGGGTTGGAAGTTTTTTTTTTTCTGTAGATGCAGTTTTTCTTATATATATTTTTGTAGCACCATGTTTTTATGGCATTTTGTGATTCTCTTTGGTAATGTACTAATTTACGAAGTTTAATAAAAAAATGCCCTTCAAAAATATGCTTTCATTCTCTGGAAAAATAATTTCAACTTAGATTTTTCCCCCACAATTGTAAGATTTTGATAATCATGATATAATTTTTATATTTCCGTGAAATCACATTTATTTTGGAATCAGTTTTGGATTATATCTAAAAGCATTTTTTTTTTTTGTGGTTCTAATGTTTCTTTCTGTAAAAAATATATGCTTTATACTGAATATTTAAATCACACTGAGAATACTTTTATTCGTAATATATACTTGCCACCTCAACAGCCGATTAGTGCTGTGGTAGTTGTCAAAATTTGGTGAATGAAAAATCAGGATTCAAAATTTGTTTCTGTGATTTTCTTCGGGAATAACAGTGGGAAATGCAAGGCCACGTGCATATATGACATGGAGGTTATACATGACCTCCAAGTCATCTGGCATAGCGATATAGAATTTTAGAAAATTTGAGTATTTGTTTATTGGACTCTTCCAGATGCCTATTTCTGCTTGATTCGATTCTGAGTACAAGGCGCATACTCGTCATAATTTTGGAACAACGGTTAAATGCCGAGGTCTAACCTGGACTAGCACCCTACTCTCCATATTCACGATATCAGAAAATGCCTTATGATTCGATATTCTTACCACGGCGATTTTAATTTATTTCTGAACGAAATCAATTCAATGGCCGAAAGACTGATACATTTGTGCTCAAGCATTTAAGATTTAGATGTGTGGGGATATCCATCGGTTAACGCCGCCTTCATTGACGGTAACATTCGAGTCGTAGTTCGAGCTCTAATTTCGCCGAAGACCGTCGTGTGGAATATATTAGAAGTTAAATCGAATGGAGCCTCAGAGTAATGAGAAGTTAAAAGAAGGTACCAGCTTAGGTGCCATCATTGAATTTAGTTCGGAATTAGGAGGTTTGTTGTAAATAGCTCTTGAGCAACATCTAGACCAACCAATTATTGAAGAATGTCGTGCTAATTAGTAGAAGTTGATGCAAATCAAATCAAACTAGATCTTTAAAATTCCAGTATGGTATAGGGAGGAAGAAGTAATGTTCGTCACACTAATAGCCGATGGTTTTTCAATAGTGCATAGTACAGGCCTCCACCCCTTCCCGCTTATTAAGAATAAGGTTTATGATAAAAGTTTTTCATGACTCATACAAATATATGACATTTAAAATTACGATTGCATCGTGATCCCTAAAATGTTTTTCCTTCTATATTTTCGATGACCTCTCAGTTGATACTTAGCTATTAGATGCAGATATAGGATTTGGAATATCAGATTGCTATATAGACTTGCTTAGTTTAGTTTTTATTAACGTCGCACTAGAAGCAACACGAGGGCTATTGGCGACGGACTTCGTAATTTTGAACCACGGTCAAGTGACAAGGACGACACCCGAAATGGCACCACCTCTCCTAACATCCACACCACGCCAACGGAAGGACTTTGGGCCACGAACAGATTTAACGTACATCAGCCCCGGCTACACTGTGTGTCTTTGGCGGCCAAGGATCGAACCCGCGACTGAACGAAAACCGCCAGCCGCTAGTCCACGACCTTGACCACTAGGCTACCGCGGCCCTATAGACTTGCTACTTAAACGGTATTTTGTGTTCAATATAAAATTACAATATCAACGCCGAATCATTTTTATTCACCAACTCAAGTTATCGCTTTTCACGCACAGACGCAAGATTCTATTTATATGTAAGAGCTAACTGTTGCCAATCCGGCAAAGCAAAAAAAGTTAAGCAATTACAATTTAACAAATATTTTAAAATCCATTTACGAAGTAATATTTACAATTATTAAAGATATTTGAATTGGTTATTTAATATTTATATACACTTTAATCCTTACAACCGTCACAGTGTGTTGTAGATAGTGAATTTTGTTTTTAACATTTCCTATTTTGAACTAACGATAATGCTAAGAAATATTTAATTTTCATCGATTCGAATTTGTGTTAAGCTTTTATATAATGTAATAATAATAAAGGAAACTAATTCTTTCCTATGAACAATGATGATGTCATCGATGAAAAATAAAATAATAAGATGTGGCTAAAAAGAAGCCGAAGAAACTTTACTTTTTATTCTTCACAATTTTAAGAAAATCCCCCTTTCACTATACATTCCTCCACGATATTTACACACCTCCATGCGAATTTTCGATTGGCTAAAGCAGTGTTAGAAATCATTTTCTAAAAACATGTTTATAATCTCCATCGTTATTTCTTTGACAACTTGAACTGTCACAAATCTCGTTCCATATATTGCTAATTTCACCTTAGGGATTAGCAAAATGTTCCTCGGGGTATTAACACGGGTCGAGTGGATGTTCCGACACGGGAATATTTTACTTGTGCCCAAAAACGTCTTGAAAGACAAAACAGTATGGGCTGAGCGTTGTCCTGATTGTTTTTTTTTCCATAATTTGCGCAAAATCTACTGAACAAATACTTCGTGCAGAAACTGAAACCATAGGAACTGACAAATACTCAACCAAAGGCCTTTTCGGACCAAAATACTCATTTTTTCAATGTTTCTGTTCACTATTGTCGTGATGGGTCATCCTGGGCGTGAGTCATCTTTAATCTCTTCTTGTCCTTCTTTGAACCATTTAAACCAATCAAAACCCTTTATGCATGATAATCCTTCATCAACGTATACTTTGAACAAAGAATGAGTTTCTGTTGCGAAACTTCCAAATTTAAAAAAAAAAAAAAAATCGTTTTAAAACATGAAAAGACTGCAAATACATTGTCCGATACGAACAAAGGCCTTGGCCCAACTAAGAGGTCCGCAGTCTATTCATGGGTAGGAATGAAATTTTGATTGATTATTAACATCGCACTGAGAGGCAACTCGATGGCTATTGGCGACAGACCTTGCGATTTTGTACCTCGGTCAAGTGACGAGGATACCACCTGAGGTGGAACCTCTGTCGCTAAACTTCCACAACACTTCTAGGGAGAGCTTGAACTTCGACGAAATTTAATATGCATCAGCCCCACTACACGGCAGGTTTAAATTGGCATCAGGGCTCGAATCAACGACTGGACGAAAACATCGCGAGCCGCGACCAATAGGTTACTGTGACCATGCAGGAAAAGATAGAGGAGATCCGATTGATATGTGCTGTTTGATCTTGACTAACGCACTGTTTGTCTGTAGATCGATCAGTCCAGTTATTTTTGTCACACTTTGTAGTTGTAGACGAGCATTTTTTTTTTATCTTTTTTGGTTGCAATGCAAGTTCATACTTGCTCCATTTTGATTTAAAGCTCAGGTTTCGTCGTCCTTTTGACTATGGATGGAAATTCGGAGATCGTCACTTAATAAATTCCGTAAAGCTCAGAAGCGATTTGAATACAATTCAACTAATCATGTTGAAAAAAGTGGACGAAGTAACGTGTAATCCTACTTATGAGTCTGAGGGTCAACTTCTTCCAAATACTTTGGTGTTGCGTAATGTGGGGGTAGGGAGGGGAGAAGCTGATGGTTATTTTCTTCTAATCTTTAAAAGAGAATACAATTCAGTACTTTTATAAACGTTTTTCTCGTACAAATAATCATAGTAGATTTTACTGTTGTATAGAGAAGATGTTTTTATTATACTATTTTCTATATGAATCAATTTTATGTGTGTGTATGTATCAAATATATTCCGTGTTTTGTGCTTTAATAGCGAGTGTTTTTATTGTATTTTATTTTTTTTACTCTTGTGCTGTCATAGTTCTTGTACCTTTTATTTTTTCTTTATTCTTTGGCTTGTTTATTAATCTACATTTTAATGAAATCACGACCTCCTGCTAACAGCGAATTTTTTATTCCCCAATCAATCTGTTCGGCGATTAATGGCCTCAGTGTGATGATTTTTCTTATGTGATGTGAATGTGTGCGTGCCAAATGAAAAATTTGTTAATAAAATATTTTTAAATTGAATTGGATGCTTCGAAATATTTGCCATGACGCCTCACTCTTAACAATTTAAATTCAAAACACCTTGTACTGTTATACGTAAAATAAGTAAATTAAAAAATTTTAAATACTTTTTTGAAAAGGTTTTATTGCTTAATGATATGATAAATGCTTTGGAGATAAATCCTTTGCCCAAAATAATGTAGAGTGTGGTTGTTCCCCCATTATTTCCTTATTTCCTTAAAGAGTGAAAATCTGATTTAAATGAAATTTTAATAATATATTTATTTAGAGCCTAATTTTCTTAATTCTAATTGGGGGATTTCTTAATTCTAAAATGTGGATTGGATTTTGTGCAAAGAAAATCTTTTAGAAATCAATCAACCATGTTAATTCAGTTAAAAATTTCATCTGCATTATAATTTAGTTCATTTTGAGTTGTTAATGGTGATATTTATACCTATGTTGCGATGAGAATTGCAAAAGTTATTAGACCTGTCCATTTTTTAATAATAATGCAGTGTTCTGGTTATATGTTGATTTCTAAGTAGGCTAGCAATTCCAAAGAAATTGATCGGTATTGCACAACTTCCGATTTATCTGAATATAATTGTGGGTCATTGAATTATAAAGAATTACTTATATTCAGTGTCAATAGAATTTCAAAATTAAATTTATGCTTTTGCATTTCATCTGATGTTCATTACAATTATATAAGAGACTTATAAATTTCTTTTTAAGGAATCGCTAAATTCAGCATCGGACCTTTAGTTGGAGCTTGATTTGTTTTCTGTAAATTTAAATCGCCAATTGCGTTCGTTGTGCTGCCAAAAACAGTAAAAATCATAAATGAAATTATTTTCTGTGTAAGTTTAAAAGCACAAATAAGTGTTTTTCAATTAAAGAAATTTAGATTTTTTTATACACTAGCATATATGATTGTCATAAATATCGGTTGATTATTAAAATAAAGAAGATAGTGTTAAAGTAGAACACATATAATACTGTAAATTCGCAATAAAAAAATGGGAATTTCTTTTTTAGCTCTTCATAAAATAACTTATTGTAATACTTTCTTTTTTTTTACACTGATGAAGCAAAATGCTTATTTAATCTAGTCTTAAAAGCCAAAGCATCCAAATTGTCCAGTCATCAATGATAAAAATGTGCGTGAATATCTTTTTTTTATTTTAATACTTTGTAAATCGGAATCACCTTATTGGTTGAATTGGAATAATTCGTAGACACAACTTTTAAGAGCTTACAGCATTAAAATTGTTCAATTCTATCTTCAACTTTCTATTCAGTTTTGTGCTTCCTCGCGTTTGGAATATATGTTTCGTCTTTACAAACAGTTCTTTTCAGGATTGAATAGTTGCTGTATATACTTTACCTCTATTCGATGTTTTAACCTGTAAACATCCAGGATAATTTGGGTATGTAAATTTCTTAAAATCTATATATATTATTGAATAATTAGCATTTAATATGTTAACATTGGGATTATATAATTATGTATACCGGATTGTCGTCGGAAATAAGGGGTAAAATATACCAAAGAAAATAACTTTAATTTAGCACGGGTAAGGCTTAGTTTGTAAAGTAAAAATAACTTTAAAAAAAAACGAAATAAAGCATGCTTGATTTTTTTTCCCCGAAGATTTGCTTGTCAAATCAAATGCAAATGTTAAATATTTTTCAATACTTTAATCAATGGAAATAATTGTACAGGGATAATAATTCTTAATTTTTAGGTTTAAAAATATACTGTCAATTACAAAAGTCAACACACATCTAATGAAATAACGAGATATAGGAAATTATATTTTAAAAATTTAATGGCGTCGTTGCATTTTAAAAGTTGAAAAATATTTTATAAAAGTAAGTGATAAAAACCAAATTACATCTCCAGCAGATGCAAAAAATATACAAAATTCACATCACAAAAATCTGCATGTGCTTTTGTGGAACGTCTTATGATTCCCCTTCTTACCAAGAATGAAACTGCACATCATTATTGAGAAGTGAATATTGAATTTAATTTGTTACTGCTCCAGTTAAAATGTCTTGAAGAAAGGAAATTCGTGCTGACGTTCGGAATTTAATAATTGTCAAGGAGGGGAAAAAATAAAAATCGTTCGCAGAAATTGCATAAATCGTTGGGAAAAGTGAGTTTACTGTCCAAAATTATTGTGCGAAAAAACTGAACATATCTTTCAAATTATCATAATGGGTAGCTAAAATTTTGAATGATTGAACCAGAGTGATAAGGGAAGTGAAATCCGAAATTATCTGCTCCTTAATGGAATATGTTGCTGCGATAATTAGTAAGATTTTTAATGCGGGAACGGAATAACATCTGATCTGCAGGATTTCTCGGAAGAATTTTGCGAAGAAAACTACTTACATCTAGAGGAAATCAAAAGAAAATTCTTACATTGCTATTGAATATATATTTATGAGGATTTTGATTTTTTTTTTTTTGTGGAAATTGCATTTTTTTTACCAATGAGAGTTAAGTTTTCGGATTCGTGATAAATTTTGGCGGCGCAGAAACAAAGAATTGAAACTCATAAACGTCGTTCCTACATTGAAGTGTGGGTGGAGGAGGGGTCTTGGCTGGGGGGTCAATGTCAGCTGCTGGTGTTAGCAAATTAACCTTCATTGCTGGTACACAATTGGTCTTTACAAATACTTGAAGATATTACAAAATAACTTGCCGGCATTTGTCGACAATTTACAGCTTGGAAGCAGTGGATCTTTCAGCATGATTTCGACCCAATGCACACAGTAAAGATTATGAAATAATGCCTCCTTTACAAAGTTATTTGTACAACTCATATTCTTTAGATTTTAATCCCATTGAACCCGTCTGTGATGAACTGACAGAAGAGTTAGAAAATACAGCTTCCGAGATGAAGACTCAGAAAAATTCATTGTTGTCAACGTGGTCTGAAATTACGCCAAATATCATACTATATCTGGTAGCCTAAATGCATAGGAAATCGCAAGTCATCTTTATAAATTACGTTCATCTCTGATTGTCCTTGTTCAGTTTTGTGTCATGAAATTTTTATCAATTTTTCTTGAAATTGAGATATTTCAGGATAATTCTTTTATAGTTGTTTTAAAATGTAAAAAAAAAAAGCTTTTTCTTAGACTTAAATTTTTTCATCATGAAGAAAAAAAAATTCCATCTCAACTAATTCCTGAGACAAGAGTAGAAAAGTCATTGCTGTCTGAAAATGTGCTTCAGGGTCAGTGCTTGTAGACGAAGATAGCATCTATAAAAGATGTACCCTCCCCACCCTACCGTTTCTTGGTAAAGATTTACAATCGGCTTTCTTTTCTAGTAGATAGTCAACTATGAGCAAGTAAAACAAGTCTTCGGACTTGTCCCTTTGCTGAGTTGAATTGTCTACGACCGGGTCGTCTTTGCTTTCTTTAAACTAATAGTAGTCAGGAAATCTGGGTAGATTTATTTTATTTTTCTGTAATAGTTAAGTTTATAAGAGTAATATAATAACTTAAAATTTCCGCAATTTTTTTAAAAAAATTTTCGATTCGACTATGGACAAGATGAATCAGCAGTCGCTTTTAAGTTATTTTAATTCTGAGAAAAAAATTCCAAGTTTCAATTTGTAGCAAAAAGGTACACATTAAATAGCAGCGAAGAATTTGAAAATAACCTAATAATGATATGCATCCCAAAAATCAATTTCTAGGTATTCCGCTGATTTTTCTTAAATATATTTTCATTTAATTTAAGTTTTCATTTTTACATAAATATATGAGAATGCAATTTGTGTGTTTCAATATCAAAATATTGAACCTATTCAGTTTTTATAAGTACCTAAAAATGACATTTTTGAGGGTGTATGTTGACTTATGACTAAATGCTTTTTCTATGTGTGTGTGCTTCGAACGAATTTAAACTTATGTTAGTAAAGGTAGTTTTTATTTTACCAATTTATTAACCTATTTTACACGTTTACTTTCTCAATTTTTTACGTAATTTCCAACAGGATTGCATCGGTTCCTAAAACGCCCATGATATTCTGAGAATTCATTTCTCATATCCCAGTTAGGCATCTCCCGTAGCACTTTCTATTTTTGTAATTTGATTGAGATCACTAGCATTTTACTGGTGCAAGATCGTAACGGAAATGGAATTTGAAGAAATCTTTTCCGAATAATTTAATTTTAAAAGTGTAAAGATGTCGGTGTGTGAATTCAGTTATTGAAGAAGTCAATTATGAAAGAAGTTATGTTTGAAATAAATTATTTTAAAATAGTACATTATATATACATGTGTGCAACTACACACTTAAGGTACCATTGTAATATAAGTTAGCAGTGGAAGTTGTGATTAAAGAGTCATATGCACCTCATGGGATTGAAAGTCGTTAACTGTAAATCCCCGATCTAAGATGTAACCCCAAATATTTCATTTTGTCTCAGTCCGTTAAATGTCATTCTTATAAAGATGTAAGTTTTCTAAAGATAAATACTTTTGTTTGTAAATACTGTTAGTGATGTCCAATTTAGAGATCATTTATATCAAGGAAATTTTGGAGATGCTTTACTATAAAAATTATATTTTAGCTGCTTAAGTACCAAAGCGTACAATTATCTTTAAAAGGGGTATATTCTCTAATTTACGTGTTCTTTGAGAAGCTTTAAGTGTAAATTTGCTGTAGAAGGTTTGGGTATAATACGCTTCACTGGAACCTGACGAGGAAACAATGTCTTATTATTTAAAAGGACACGTGTTTTGTGTTAGGAATTGAGGTATATGATCTTGAGATAATATGTAAAAGGAAGTTTAAATTTATCCTTTAGCATATTTAAACTATCGTATCTGAGGCTTTGTGGATGTCAAGATGTACTTAAATTTTGGTGTCTGAGCCTTTTGTGGTTATGTTTTTGAACATGAAATTTCTTTTTCTGAATCCACATTTCATTGGTGGAATGTAATTGATTTCCTCGGAGTATTTTTTGGTGTGCTGTAGAATGATTTTTTTTTTCAGTGGTAATTGAAAGATGTACCTCTAATGACTTCGGAATTATAAGTTCAACAGGGTTTTAAGGAAGAATAATTATTAAATTTTCTATTTCTTTGGAGAGCGATTAAACGTAACATATGTGTTAAATATTTTTGTTAGGTGGGTTATAGCTTTCGCAGAAGTTCGCAGGTAAAAGATAATCTTCTGAAAGTATATTATTGATTTGTTTTAAAGGTATTGTCTTATCTAGCATTAAGTCTGCCACGTATTCTTTTTTATTTCCTCTAAATAAATAATAGTGTTTGGCCCTCGATAGCTCCTTATTAGAAACTGATTTCATTAAAGTAACACATAATTACTAAGTGGACTGTATAAAATTTCTCATACTTTATTTCAACCGCATACTCTGCGCGCTCAGTCGCGTCTGCTCTCATTTTCATTGCCAGGCGACAGCAGCGCCATTTCACAAAAGCGGTCAGGGGGCACAACATACCGCCCGCCTTGACAAATTTGAAAAATTTTCAACATAATACAAAGTATACATTATTAATTCACAATAGATAAAATATTCAAACAATTAAATACAATAATAATGAATAGTAACACATATGCATATACCATTCAAATTGACAATCAATCATAAAAAGGTAATTTAATAATCTTGTTTACTGGACGTTGATATATACCTTTGTTTGATTTCAATGTTACAACTCTTATTATATTATCCTCTCCTGCGTGGACCTTAATTATTTTTGCTAGGTTCCAATTAAGAGTTTTAAAGTTATCCTCATTTTTTACCAGTACAATTTCATTTTCTTTAAATACTTTCTCACCTTTGTGCCATTTGACACGTGATTGTAAACGATTTAAATACTCTGATGACCATTTTCTCCAAAATATTTGAGTAAGCTTTTGTACCAATTGCCATCTATTTAATTTATTCATTGGTACCTCAGTTAAATCTGGATCTGGTAATGCTGTTAACGACGATCCAACTAAAAAATGGGCTGGGGTGAGAATAAAATCATCATTAGGATCACTAGAAATACTACTAAGAGGTCTAGAATTTAATATTGCCTCTACTTGGGTAACAAGGGTGCTCAATTCTTCATAAGTAAGAACGGCATTTCCTACAACTCTTTTTAGGTGCGATTTTAATGATTTAATGCCTGCTTCCCACTAACCTCCGAAATGAGGGGTAGCAGGTGGATTAAAATGCCAAATGATGCCTTCTGAGGCACTGACTGTTTCAATTTTCCCTGTATTTTCCTTACTGAACAAATCTTTTAATATTTTCTTTAACTCATTATTTGCTCCCACGAAATTTCTACCATTATCACTATAGATATCACTGGGTTTTCCTCTACGGGAAATAAATCGTTTTAAAGCACCCATAAAAGCATCTGAGCTACAACTATTTACAATTTCAAGGTGAACTGCTTTAACAACAAAACATATAAATATACATACATAACATTTATACAATTTCTTAAATCGACCAGAAAACAACTTAATACTAAATGGTCCACAAAAATCAATACCGACTTTAGAAAATACTCTAGAAATGTTTACTCTGGCACTGGGCAAATCTGCCATCATTTGGTTTTTAGCCTTAGCACTTACCTTAAGGCATTTTAAACATTTATGCAATACTCTTTTAACTGTGGATCTACCATTTGAGATCCAGAATTGTGTACGTAAGTTAGCCAGTGTGGCCTCAACACCTGTATGGAGATAAAACACATGATAATGATCAATAATCAAATAACAAATATTACAGTTATTAGGGATTAACATAGGATGTTTATGATTTAAAGGTAGTTCAGAATGTTGCAGTCTTCCGCCAACACGGAGTACATTCTTCTCGTCAAGAAATGGGAGACAAATTTAATAATTTACTGGAATTGGATAATTTTTCCCCTTTCATAATACACTGAATATCTTTTGAAAAATACACAAATTGCACACTTCTCACTAAACAAATTAAAGCAGCAGATAATTCAGGTACAGTTAAGTTGCCAGTAGTTCTCTGTAAGGGATTTCTTGCATTTTCCTTAAATCGCATGCACCATGCAATTATTCTTTGTAGTTTCGTAAATGAAGAACACTTATTAATAATGGGAAGAATCTCACTGTTGTGCACTAAAAGACAAACTGGTTCTCCTTGATGATCCTTTAGCTCTCTTTGGTATAACTCACTATTATGAAGATCGTAGCTATCACCAGGGAAGTTCACAAGGCACTCTTGAAGAAATGATGGACCGAACCACCACAAGTCACTTAATTGAATTTTCTCTGGATCAAGTCCTCTCGAAATGATGTCTGCGGGGTTTAAATCCGAAGGAACATGATGCCACTGGTTTATTTTGGTAAACCCTTGAATAATCACTACTCGATTCGCCACAAAAGTCTTTAATTCCCTAGGTTCTTTTTTCATCCACGAAAGAACTATTGTAGAGTCTGACCAATAGAAGACTGATGCAATATCCATTTTTAACGCATTTTGTACTTTATGCATTAATTTTGTCAATAAAACAGCACTACATAACTCCAATCGAGGTATTGTTTCCTGCTTAATTGGAGCTACACGCGACTTGCTCGCAACTAGCTTTACCTTAACTTCAACTGAATTGACTGTTCTGGCGTATATTGCAGCCCCATACGCCTTTTCGGACGAGTCACAGAAGCCATGGAGTTCAATCACTTTATCGTTTTGAATCACAATGCATCTTTCAATATTCATATCGTTCAACATCATTAAAGATTTCACAAATTCTTTCCATTCACAGGCTTCTTTCATAGGAAGCGCCTCACTCCAATCAATTTTCAGCAACCACAATTGTTGCATGAAAATTTTGGCCTTCGTGATCACTGGACCAAGCAATCCAAGTGGATCAAAAAGTCTAGCGTTGATGGATAAAACTGATCTTTTAGTAGGATGAGCATTTTGCTCCACTTCTACCTTAAAGGTAAAACAGTCCGTTCTAGACTTCCAAGAAATTCCTAAAGTTTTTATTTCATCCGTAGATGAGAATTCGTATTCCTTTTCCGTTATTGGTGTAAGCTCTGAATTATTCCCACACCATTTGTGTAATGACATTTAAGCGGTTTTTAAAATCTCAATGAGCTGATGTTGTAGAGTTTTTGCCACCTCTAATGTATTGGCACCACTCAAAACATCGTCCATGTAAAAGTCCTCACACAGGACCGATGCAGCAATTGGAAAGTTTTTTCCTTCATCAAGCGAAATTTGTTTCAGAGTTCGCATCGCTAGAAAGGGAGCACTAACTGTTCCATATGTTATGGTATTAAGTTGGTATACTTTAACCGGTTCATTAATGTCCTCCTTCCACAGAATTCTTTGGAGGTTTCTTTGACTCTCATCTATATTAATCATGCGGTACATCTGACGAATATCTCCCGTAAATGCAAAGATGTGTTTACGGAATCTCACTAATATTGTAAACAAATAATCTTGGATAACTCCACCGTTATATTGAATGGAGTTTAAGGATTTTCCACTAGTAGTCAAGGTGGAAGCATTAAATACTGTTCTCAATTTTGTTGTACTTTTATGAGGCCTATAAATGCCATGATGAGGCATATAATATGTCACACCGACCTCAGCACTATCTCTGACTTCAGTCATATGTCCTAATTCTTCATATTCCTTTAAAAAATTGGAATACAAGTTTAAATACTCTTGGTCTCTAGACAAACGAGTCCATAGCGATTCAAGTCGCCTTACAGCAATATCTTTTGAATTCCCTAAACATGAAGGATGTTCTTTAAATGGCATAGTTACAATATATTTTCCTGACTTATCTCTCCTATGCGTTCGCGCATAATGTTCCTCGCATACAGAATTTTCTTTACTCTTAGGTAAATCGTTTTCTATTTCCTCAATCTCCCAAAATTTTCTCAAGTTTGAATTTAAGTCATCTGTCCCACATATTAAACCACAATAATTAGAATCTAATTTATTTGATCTTGGAATACTACCTCCCACAATATACCCAAAAACCGAATCCTGTAATATCATATTCGCATTCTTTGCAATTAATTTACCAGGCTTTATTATATCATAAAAGTATTCAGCACCAATTAAAATATCTATTTTTCCCGGTATATTAAAATTAGAATCCGCAAGCTCAATAGATTCTGGAATTTGCACACACGTATCTAATTTATGATGGGGAATTAAATCCGTTATTTTTGGTACTATTAACATGGAAATATTTCTTTCAAAACTTTTATTTTTATTCGCCACAGTTGCTGTAACTCTGCGATTAACTGCCAGCGAAGCATTATTAATGCAAGAAATAGATTGATTTATCCTTTCACTTTTTAGTTGTAACCTTTGTAAGCATTTCTGAGTCATAATGCAAATCTGCGAGCCTACATCGAGCATGCATCTCACTTCTTGCCACTGCGAACATCTGTCTTTTATCAAACATTTTACAGTAGACAAGATTACATTTTTATTTTCGATTAAATTTGTTCCAACGAAAGGCATAATCCACTCATTGGGGGAGAGAGTAGAACTTTGCTCAGTAATTTTTCCCCCAGACGGCGAATTATTTACGACATCCGACGCATCCGCCTTCGTAGACAAAACACTTTTTGCTTCTTTAGGAAAATGAATTAGTTTATTGTGAGCTTTGCCACAAAAACAATTTCTGTACGAGCATCTTTTAACACTGCAATTGGGCATTAAACATTTGAAGCAAAGTTTTTTATTTTTCACTACCTCTATTCGCTCATTAACCGACAGTGCTTTAAATCGCGGACAAGCATACACCGGATGATTTTCATCTTTCAAACATATATCACAATTTTTATTTTTTACCTCATTGAAAAATACTTTAGATGCAGTTTTAAATTTATTATTATAAATTTTTTGGTCTTTTCTCGTCTCATTTAAGGGCTTCGCTTTTGATGCAAAATATAAATCACACTCCTTGCCTAACTCAAGAGGGGTAAACCATTTTTGATTTTGTCTTATGCTAATATGCGTGGCTATATCTCTATCTAAAGTTTGGAACAATTTATCCGATACTATTAATTGTTTCAAGGTTTCGAAGTCCGCTACTCCTCTCAATTTTAAATAGTATTCGAAACTAGTTGTTAAACGCGAAGCGAATTGCACGTGAGTTTCGTTTACTCTGGAAGCGTTTCGAAAATTCTCTAATACTGCTTGTGCGGTTGGCTCAGATTCTCTCAAAACGATAGATTTTACTTCGTCGTAATTGTTTCAATCTTTTTCCTCTATATAAGTTAAAATATTAGCGGCTCTATCCCCTAACAAATTCAACAAAATCTCAGCTTTAAATTTCTCAGGTACCTTTTTAGTACTATATGCTCTCTCTAACGAAGTAAAAAAGAAACCCCAATCTTGGGACTTACTAGGCGGTTTAATAGTCAACGTCCTCACACTTTTTATTAAGCTATCCAGTGATTCTTCTGGTTCGCTTTTACACCCCTGATCAAAAGAAGTATTATTTCCATTAGCCTTCACTTGCGCTAATTGTAATTCCAATTTAATTCTTTCGATTTTTAAACGCTCTATTTCTATTTCACTATCCTGATCGGATTTTTTATTTCTATTTTCTAAGACATCCTCTACAGCACTTTTCACAGCTTCGTTGTCATTTTTGAACACATCACTATCCTCAATTAAACGCCTTAATTCACTCTTTTTCATACCCTCGTTAACAACTAAACCGATTTCCTCGGCCACGGTTCTTAATTCAACTTTCCTTAACTTTGCTATACCCGACATTTTAAGTTATAACAAAATTACTCTAATTCAAGCACAATATTATCACTAGCAATTTCTTTTTTTTAAAACTCATCAAAAACAAAATTAACTTCAACTCGGGAATTTAATTAGTTTTTTACTCAAAAGAAACTTAAAATTGCTCCTACCTCATTGCCGGGACTGTTGTCACGAGACCAGGAAGTATTACTTTATAAATCCTCTATGTTTGGAGCACTCAATTAGACGCAAATTTCACACACAATTAACACGCAAACTCATCCTTCGATAATGTTAATTACAATAGTCACACGATTTCTGACTGACTCCGGCTCGACGGACCATGTTTGGCCCTCGATAGCTCCTTATTAGAAACTGATTTCATTAAAGTAACACATAATTACTAAGTGGACTGTATAAAATTTCTCATACTTTATTTCAACCGCATACTCTGCGCGCTCTGTCGCGTCTGCTCTCATTTTCATTGCCAGGCGACAGCAGCGCCATTTCACAAAAGCGGTCAGGGGGCACAACAAATAGTATTAGTTTGTAGTTTGAAACATTCCATTTGGTACTGTGTATAAAGCTCAAGCAAGAGAATCTTGTTAATGTTAATTTTCGATTAGATTATCTCTATTTGTACGAAACTTTTGGCCTAAGTGGGGGCTTAAGAGACGTGTTTGATTATTTCAATATCAATCAAGTGTAGCTTTAAAGGGAAACTTTCTGGTAATATAAGTAAGCTCAGATGCTAGAGAAGAGCTGAATATCCATTGATATGGAATAAGTCCGTTTTGATAGGATCGCTCTTGACTTAAGATGAGTGTTGTAGTGTTCGCATCCCTCCTCTGGGCAATGATTCGGAAGTCTCCATTACGTGGCGCTAGAAAGTTTTGGTAACAAGGGGATAGCAACAACAGGCTTCCCGGGAGCATTGTACAAGCCTTTTGGTCGTAGAATAAAGTTTTTGTTATGCTCAAACATCGTTTTATTCATTTCATTATATCTTCAAACCGTAAGGGGGCATCACACTGGCGAAGCCTGCCAGGATATAGTGAATTTTGAGTTTGTACGGGATTCAACGAATTTTGTGAAAATTCTGATACCGTTGGTTTGCGAATCGCACTGACCCTGTTCTGATACCGTTGGTTTCCTTCCTTTCTTAGCGAAAGGAAGGAAAGAGGACTTACGATTCGTCGCTCGAGAAAAGGGCATCGAGAATGTTTCGGAGACGACAAAGTTACATTGAAAGATGCTGTTTTGAAAATGTATGAGGCAAAGAGTTTATGAGAGAATTGCTCAGTACACAGATGGAACGTTCGAAAGAATTGGGTGAGAAGAGAAGATGAAAGGGATGAAAAGAAACGTTAGCAAGAAATGGAATGTCAAATCCAGAAATTACGTTTGAAAATGAGAGAATGGAGGAAACGACCAATTTAGAATTCGGTTTGAAGAACAACGATATTACCTTAGATCTAGTGTTATTTGAGAAACAAGCTAGAAAAGTGGAAATCAAAAAGGGAAGCTGGTTGCGTTAGATGGAACTATTGCAGTGCGATGTTGCAAAGATCACCACACATTGAAACGAAGAAATCACAAACGATTACGATATACTGAAAGAAATTCTTCTGAAGCGGTAAAAATTAACGCTAGAGAAATTTAGACAATTATTTGTGATGCATCAAGAAAAGACTTCAAGAAATGAAAAGAACAAGAAAAAAATAGAGACTTCACTTTCCAGCATTCGATTATGGATTAAAAAAAATGAGGGATTTTTTTCAAGCATTTTGAAATATTAGCAGGGATGAAATCCAAGGTCAAGCTACCATTCCGTTGAAGAGACATAAATTATTCTTGGGAGTTTTTTTTTTTACAAAACAAGGAATTGATGAATCATCATCGGTGATTAACGGATATTGGAATGTGTTGGGGGGGGTGTGTGATTTCAATACGAAAGAAAATGGGGATGGAAGAGAGCAGAATGCAAATGTTGGAAAATGAAAAAATATATATATTGTTTAAAAGTATTATTTCCCACGCAGGAGGAAAATTATGACTCAAAGGCCTTTATTGTGACTCAAAGGTTATAAAGCGGCCAAAGATTTGGTAGCCTTCTTGTTTAGTAAAAACGCATTTAGTGATCAAATGTTGAAACCTCTGTTAATGAACTAATCCCTCATGCCACGTGATTTAAGATGTAAGAACATTAAACAACTTCCAGTTCATTTGATGGCGAATAAAAAGGCATGGATGGCTGCTGATCTGTTTACAAAGTGGTTCAACAACTACTTTGTACCTGAGGTCCAGAATAAGGAATAAAAAGCTTTGGAATTCAGAATACTTTCGCTCGTTCATAATGCTCTCAACCACCCAGTGCAGTATCATCCAACTATTCAATGGCTGTTTTTGCTACTTAATACCACCTCGCTGATTCAGCCACCCGATCAGGGTATTATAGCAGCAATTAAAATGTAATAAATAAAGCAAACGCTTAAATTTATTTTAGATTCAATGGAAGAATGAAATTTTACTGCTGTAGTAGCATGTAGAAAGTTAACGATTAAGGATTGTATTACACACACTTCTTTTGCCATTAAACAGTGGCGCCAATCGACTTTAAACGTTTGCTGGGAAAACATTTTGCCAGCATGCATCAAAAATGGAAGTTTCGCAGTACAAAATTCAACTGTGTGCTCTGTAGTTATAACTCGATCAAATGCATTTAGTGGCGAAGATTTTAGCAACATGCAAACGGCTAACATCGATGAATTGATGCGATGAAGCTCTTTGGATGAGGACGATTTGATCGAATTTATGAAAGTTTGTAATTATAAAGAAGTCGAAAATTACGAAGTCGAAGATGATTTCAGATAGTAACAGCTGATTTAATTCTCGAGGGCTTGAAATTTTCTAGAAGTATGGAACAATATTTTCTTGCTCATGATCCAGACATGGAACGTGCATTAAAATTTCAATGTAATCTTAAGTTTTGGGTAGCTGGATATCAAGAATTATTAAGCAACTAGAGAAACCCAAAAGAAAGAAAACAGCTGCGAATAAAACTTTACAACAAAAAAAGAAACCCAACAGAGGCCGTTAATAACGACGATAGTCCTCATTTGAAGCACACACCACAGTTCTGTTAGACATATGTACCGATGGTAGCCTTTTTGATTCATTTCGTAATAAACGTACACGCTTGTTATTAAGTTGCAATGAATAGTGGTGAAATTAATTTTTATTCCTAATTTAAATTTTCATATATTATACTTATGGACTGAATTGACACTGTACATTAATTTTAATTTTTTGTAATAAAAGGGAATTATTTTTGTTTAGTAAATATTTCTTGTAATATGGATTTCATTTCTTTTTTGCACGTTTTTTTGGGACAATATTTGATCTTACTCGATTTTTTAAGGTTGTGGAAAGTTTTCCCCCAAATGTACCATATGTCGCATGTATTAATTTACACGATTTATATTTGCACGGTTTTCTGAGGAACGTATCTATTGTGTAAAAAAAAAGGGAGTTGGGTGTAAATCATGTTAGATTTCATATCGACATCGCACATTTTTTAATGCCTCCGGATCATCTGAATTGTCTAGTTCTTTGTTAACGATTTTGGTCTTGATATTTTGACCTTGCCTCAAATTAATTTTTGTAGCAAAAAATAATTCTTCCGAATACCTTGTCCTCAACTCTACGCAATTTGTGCCTTGCAGAAAGTTCATCAAAAGGCTTGGGCGTAACATCGAGACTGAAGAAATTCCTCGGATTAATTAACACCTTTAATAAGTCAACCTTCATTTATTCGTTGAAAGGATTATTTGTTGCTATTAGTATTTACTCATCTTATTTTTTTTTTTCAAATGGGTACAAAAAGATTTTAACTTTATTTTCAAGAAGTAAAACGTTACTCGGATATATTCAAATAAAAACGTATAGAGCAAAGTTTTCTCTTTTAGAATTCGATTATTTAGTGGACTACTAGGCAGTAACACTATATTAAATAGCTCTCGGTGTATTGTATTTGTCCCATACATTGTCGCTTTTACTGTTAAAAAAACTGGGGACCGAGAAACAAAGGAAAATTGTTTGTGCATCGACTTTAACCCGGGAAACCAATTGTTCAAACACTTCTAGGATACATCGGTTATTCTATTTAACAATTGTTGAGTTTCAAATTCGTTGACCATTTAATCTTCAATTCTATGTCATTTTCTTTTGTCTATTACAAAGAACAAATTACAATGCAACGAACTGATTAGGTTAACATCTCCAGAAGCATAGAATTTGAAACTATATTAGGCAAACAGTCAATTAAAATACATTACAACCAAGCGTAACAGCAGTAAACTGAGGTATACACGGGGAGGAAGTGACATCATACCCTCCGTCTTCCCCTTTTCTGCGTTGGGCTGGATATCCCGATAAGGGTATCATGTGTACCTGCTTTTGGAATGGTATCGATAAGGGACCCCACCCCACTATCTTATCTTTGAGATTATTATTTACGTACCGATAAAGCTCGTTATGTAGATATACTTGATAACTTAAAAGTTTTTGAACAAGTTAATTAAGTGAAATGAATATAATTTGAATAAATTAACTAAAAGTATTTTTACTCAAGATAAATTAAAAGTTTTTTACACAAGTTACAAAGAATATGTTTTGAATAAATGATTCTTTCACGCAAAATTGTTGGATTGAATATAATTATTGTATACAATTTTTTCGTTCGAATGAACGGAATTAATGTAATTTTTATCTGGATTAATTGGATTTTTTTTCTTATTCTGTTTTACGCGCATATTTGTTTTGCATGTAAATAAGTACTTGAATGTTCATAAAATTATTTATACTTGATTGAGTATATTTAGTTGAAATTTTAAACCTTCGTTATATCTACATTGTATGGTAACGAAGTATTTTTTACAATTGAAAAGAAATTCTCTTTAAAGCACCATTTTTTGAATTTATCTTCTAACCTAATAATTGTTATTGTTCATCGAAACATTTTTTAAATTTCTAACGAATATACTATAAAAAACAAAACTTTCATATGAATAGGATATGAAATTTAACAGCTGATATTTCAAACATTAACAGTACAATTATGTTTTTCAATAAACTTGTTGATTATCAAATGTAATTATTTCATAATTTAAGGATTTTTTTTATACTAAACAATTCGATCTAAATTTATTCGGGATATATTAATTTATTTAATTAAACGAAATAAACTCGGATTTTCTTACACAGTGAATTTTGACTTTATTCTTTGAAGATTTGTGTCATTTTGTTTAATATGATATTCTAAAAATACTCGATATGTTTACTTTTGAAATTGAATTTTCAGCACATTTTTTTTCTTTAATGATTTTTTTAACATTTATTATTTTTCCTTTCATTTAGCTTTTTAAAAAACCACTTCCTTTTTCGCTTGCATTCTTTAACGACTAACAATCCTGTTTAATGTGAAATATTCAACAAGTTTATTTTGTAACAGCTTATGTGTGTATGTGTCTTTTAATTAACAGCTTATTTTTATATTGCAACAGCTTGAAACTCAAGTTAAATTTTTTTTTTCATGAATGCATTCTTTTCTAATATTTCGTTTAGTTAAATAAATTAATATATCCTGAATACATTTAGATCAAATTGTTTAGTATAAAAAAAATCCTTAAATTATGAAATAATTACATTTGATAATCAACAAGTTTATTGAAAAACATAATTGTACTGTTAATATTTGAAAATATCAAGTTAGAATTTCTACATTTCTTTTCTAACAAATGTTTCATGTGTGGTATCTGTAGAGGTCTAAAGAAGAGACTTCGCCAATTCCACTAGTTTGTTTTTACGCGGTAGTTTGATGTTCTGGGCAAAACTTACGTCCGAGTTCCATAGTGACTTCAACGTATGTACCAGTCCAAGGATGAAGCAGTATGTTGAATTATTCTGTTTTTTACGAAGAGCTGAAGAGATAGCATTCATAAAATATGTAATATACTTTATGTACATATTAATATACTTTTACGAACTAGTTCTTCTACGGTATGTACCAGTCCAAGGATGAAGCAGTATATTGAATTATTCTGTTTATTTACGAAGAGTTGAAGGGATAGCATTCATAAAACATGTAATATACTTTATGTACATGTTAATATACTTTAGCAAACTAGTTCATCATAGAAGATGGATGCAGTCCATATTTGTTGTATTTTGGATCGAATGTTGAAACGCGCGCTGACGTTCGGAGTGGGATAGTTCAATCGATTACATCAGGAAGAGCGAGGAAGGAGCTGATAGAGGGGTTGAGCGAGACGTGCTCTGCGGTTTTGTTCTAAGAAAAAGAGCTCTGTATATGCTAACTCATGGTGCCGATTCGTGGTGCTATCTATCGAGCAAATGAGGAACTAGTTTTTTTTTATCTATATTGTTTAAAATGCAATTGATAATTAGCTGGAAAATTCAACAATATTATCTGAATAAAAAATAAATTTAACATCTTTTTTTAATATGAAATTCAACAAATATTCGGTAGGTTTATTTTTAACATTATTTTACAGCACATTTTTTTCTTTAATGATTACTTTAATTATTTTCCCTTTTTATACTTTAGTTGACTTAATTCGAGAAAGTTCTGATAAGATTTTATGATCGTGGAGGGGGAGATATGAGAACACGTGAACTGTGATTGGTTGAAATGACATAGAGTCTTTTAGGAAAACTTTGATTGTTTAAAAATGACGTAGGCGTTTTTTACGAGTGGTATGTTTGTCTGAAAATAGTGTTGGACATGACACAATTTTTAAATATAATGGTCTGCAACTTCAATCTATCAATTGTGTTTTAAATCCTTAGAAAATTATACGGAACGTGAAACGATGCGAAGTTATTGACATATTTATACATCTACAGCGTTGAGTCATATTTGATTGTAACTATTTTGTTTGTTGCGAGATCCAACCACATGAAAGCTGTAAAATCCGAGCACATTGAAACGGTAATCGAACGAAAAAGATTGCTTTTGGAATATCGAAAACTTTTCCAACACTCAAAAAACCGACGATATTCTTGCTAGTTTAGAAAAAAAAAATCGAATAATTACCAAATAAGTTCTCTGCATCAATAATCAATGGTAAAAATTGTGCAGTTCCCCCACAAATTGCACCTTACGGTGATAACGGTATAACATACATTTTATTTTAAAAGTTATATTTTAATTATTTTTATTTTTATTTTTCTAACTTTAAGGGGGGGTCAGATTTGATTTATTTTTCCAGCAGTAAAATTGTTTGATATTTTCTTTTCCAGCATTGAAAAAGTTATACTTAATCATGAAAAATGTTTTTTAATTTTTTTTTCCAGTATTAAAAATACTACTTATTTTTTAAAAAAGAATTAATGTGATTTATTAACGTTTAAAAGGACAAATTTTGAAATATTATAATGTAACTCTACAGTATTCTACATATAAATTATATATGAAGTTGAATAACAAAACATACAAAAATTTTAAGTAGAACAAGAATATTTATTTAAAGACTGATCTGAAGTAATATACTGGGTGTCCATAATCAAACGATCGTACTTCAAAATTGTCTACAGACGAAACTAACATGTCAATTGAAAAGTCCCCGGCCTACCATAGTGAAACACATTTTTTTGGCAAAATTAGTTTTTTTTATTCAACATAATTCCCTTCAAGGGTGATACACTGATTATAGCGACCCTCCAACTTTTCGATACCATTTTTGTAGTACGATTTGTCCTTTGCTTCAAAATAGGCCTCAGTTTCGGCGATCACCTCTTCATTCGACGAAAATTTCTTCCCAGCGAGCATTCTTTTGAGATCTGAGAACAGGAAATAGTCGCTGGGGGCCAGATCTGGAGAATACGGTGGATGAGGAAGCAATTGGAAGCCCAATTCATGGATTTTTGCCATCGTTTTCACTGACTTGTGACACGGTCTTGGTGAAGCAGCACTTTCTTTTTCTTCAAATGCGGCCGTTTTTAGGCGATTTCGTCCTTCAAACGGTCCAATAACGCTATGTAATAGTCGCTGTTGATGATCCTTCCTTTTTCAAGGTAGTCAATGAAAATTATTCCATGCGCATCCCAAAATACAGACGCCATAACCTTGCCAGCCGACTGTTGCGTTTTCCCACGCTTTGGAGCGGGTTCATCGTGTGCGGTCCACTCGGATGACTGGCGATTGGTCTTCTGAGTGAAATGATGGAGCCATGTTTCATCCATTGTCACATATCGACGCAAGAACTCGGGTTTATTACGCTTGATCATCTTCAAACACTGCTCCGAATCATCAACTCGTCGTGGTTTTTGGTCAAAAGTGAGCTCGCGCGGCACCCACTTTGTACAGAGCTTTCTCATACCCAAATATTCGTGAATGATATGATGTACACGTTCAGTTGATATCTTTCGAGTGTCTGCTATTTCATTCAATTTCAATTTACGGTCATTCAAAATCATTTTGTGGATTTTTTTTAATGTTTTCGTCGGTAACAACCTCTTTTGGGCGTCCACTGCGTTCACCGTCTTCGGCACTCATTTCACCACGTCTAAACCAATCCTTGATGGTTGATTTTCCTGGGGCAGTGTCCGGAAACTCGGCATCAAGCCAAGTTTTTGCTTCAACTGTATTTTTTCCCTTCAAAAAGCAATATTTTATCAACACGCGAGATTCCTTTTTATCCATTTTTTTCACAATAACAAAAGTTGCTTCACTCAAAATGCTATAATTCACAAACTAATGATCCGACAACTGTCAAATTTATACACGCATCTTTTGAGGGTTAGGGCTAACTAAAAAACAGATGGATTTAATTCTAGTAGCGCCATCATGTGTCAGGCCGGGGACTTTTCAATTGACCTGTTATTGTTCAGAAAGTTGTAAAATTCTGTGTACGACATAAGGAAAGGATGGGAATTTGTTTGAGCGAATAAAAAAAATTAGTTCAAAATTTCGCCACTAGAGAGCGCTTTTGAATGAAGGTCACATTTATTACTGGTTTTCTATTTGTATTTTATCGCTTTTTTATCCACAGGACACGGTAACACTATAACTGATACTCATTAAAAACACAATCTCTAAAATGAAAACTTTAATTAAACTTCTTTGATGACTAATTTTCAAAGGATTTACACAAAAGAAGACGAATATATGCAAATTTTTTCGACGTCACTCAGCAACTGTTATAAAAGCAATAAACTTTCATGGGAGATTAGTTTATTTTCAGTGCGCTCGGTATTGCTAATCAGAATGTCATTACGTTTACCAGATCGAGCGTTGTTAGTAAAGTTATTCTATCAAAACGATAATTCCGCAATAGTTGCTCTACGGAAATTTCGGACTTTAATGGAAATGCGAAAAGGTCCATTGACTGCTACAAATCTTCGAATAATGGTAACCAAATTTGAAGAAACAGGATCGTTGAATGTTCATTTTGGAAGAGGAAGAAAACCTGTTTCTGCGGAAGCAATAGAGAAAGTTGCACTTCAGGTGGAAGAGGACAAAGCATCCAACGTGCAGGCTAGTACAAGTGTTCGCCGTGTGGCTGAAGCATTGGATCTGCCTCGTTCAACTGTCCAGAAGATCATGCGAAGCATCCTTCGTTACTATCCATACAAGCTTCAACTTGTGCAGGAATTGCTTCCACATGATTTCGAAACTCGACATCTGTTCTCACTGCAGTTTCTTGCTCGTTTGGATGTTGATCCAGAATGGACTTGGAATATCCTCTGGACAGACGAAGCACATTTTCATTTGGACGGTTCGGTGAATACTCACAACTGCCGAATTTGGGAAACAGTCAATCCGCATTCCACCTTCCGCTACACTCACCAAAAGTAACGGTGTGGTGTGGGTTTTCCGAGTCTTTTATTCTTGGCCCGTATTTTTTCGAGGAATTAGGTGCTGGAGGTCCAGTAACATGTTCTATCACTGGACAGCGATATGCATCGTTATTACGGAATGAAATTATTCCTGATCTGCAAGCACGTCAGTGCCTTTCACGCATAATTTTTATGCAAGATGGAGCTCCTCCACACATTACACGTTGTGTTAAGGACGTTCTGAAACATCACTTAACAGAAGAACGTGTGATCAGCCACCAATTTCGTCATCTGTGGCCTCCCCGATCGCCTGATCTTAATCCATGCGATTTTAAAACAGCTGGTAAGTTGTGATCAGCCAAGAACTTTATCTGATCTCAAAGACAGTATTTCACGACATGTTCTTAACATTTCCCAGAACACACTGCGGTCAACGGTGGAACATGCTATCTTACGATTTCAAATAGTAGCTGAAAATGATGGTCATCATGTTGAGCATTTATTGTTGTAATAAAATTTGTAAACTGTTATAAATGTATGCTAAGTATTAATGTATGCTAAATATGATCTCCATTAAAAACGCCCTCTAGTGGCGAAATTTTGAACTAATTTTTTTATTCGCTCAAACAAATTCCCATCCCTTCTTTATGTCATACGCAGAATTTTACAACTTTCTGAACAATAGTTTCGTCTGTACACAATTTTGAAGTAGGATCGTTTAATTATGGACACCCGGTATACATTTGTTTTGCATTTTCTACCGCAACAGACATATTTAGTTTTTCTGAAAAAGATTTGCTTACATAATTTGACGATTGAGAATTTTTCTGTAAAAATCGAAGTTTTAGTGGTGAAAAGCAAAATCGCCATACATTCTCATAATTCATCGTAATGCAATCATGTCCAAGTTGATTAGCATATTCCTGGAACACATCCGTAACATTCGAACACATCGCGCGTGCGCGCGGTGACAAAATTTCTCAAACAATCACACAAAAGTTCAATCAATGAAATTGTTAACACCGATTCAACATCTGAAAAGTCCGTATTCATCACAACACTCGATGTAATTTTCGAAATTTCTCTCAGTAACAAATTTTGAAACATACAATCGAATACCATAGACATAGCACTTTCTGTAACTTTCTTGTTGATTCGTACTAATTCAAGTCAGTTACTTTCGTGCAGAACTCAAGTTCCTGGGACAAACTTCTTAGAATACTCCTTTCGGTTAAAACAGCGCTGGCAGGTAATATGCGGAACGTTTTGGATTAGAACTGCTGAAATCACCAATACGTCTTTCATAATGGTAGTTTGTTCAGGAGAGGAGGAAACATCGATTTATATACTCGATGCGTTTGGCAAGTGATTACCAGAGCACAGATGACATACATATGCCTGTTTTAGTTGGAAAAAGGCGATTATTATAATTCCTTCTTTAGTGACACTAATGAATTTGCACCTCGTTAGCAAAATACGTCATTGCAGCATAGATGTCTTAACTCTGATGGAAATGATGTAGAGGAACAGCATCGTCAGAAAAAGATGAATCTACCTTGGTATCATCATCATTAAATACACTGTAAATGTATTCGTAATTTTTTTTCAAACTCAATAATTTGTGTCGGAGATTCATAATAATGTGATCCTGGAGGTTATCTGTTTAAACCAAGTCTTACTTCAAAATTATACGATTGAAAATTTCCTAGGAGAATGTAACGAATGCTAAATCTTTTTACATTCTGATGTCATTTCAATTAAAATTCGATGAATGGTATAATTTTAGGTTGATATGCCAGTATTCCATTTTTTTTTTCATGGTCTTAACTATATAAGAGAACTTTTTTTAATGAAATATATGCATGATCTTTACTTTCATCTTAATATGATCTTTAAAAAAAAGTGATCTTTTTACATAGGAATTCTTCGACGTTGCATTTATTGTTTGATTTTTTATTTGTATGAATTTATTTTGCTGTACAATCTCTTAATCGAGAAATCAGGCGAGTAAAATTTCATCAAAATTATGCAGTAGATTCTTGATACTAGGAGCAGGAGTATTCTTGATACTTAGGGTCGGGTCTCGTTATATAGAAGTGTTTTGAAGAAAATATTAATTAAAGTGAAACCTAAGTATAATAGTATTCAATTTCAAGACTCGTATTTATGTATAATTACTACATTTGGATCCCATTAACTCGAGGTTGTGGGAGTCGATGGTTACTATACCGCGAGCTACAATATTAATATAAATGGAGCGATAATATTAATTCCAAAACCATGGTGCATCCAAGAATCGTAATTGTTTTCATTTATAATTGTAATCAGGAATAAGAAATTCATTTGAGCTTAGCAAGTTTGTGTCACGTGATATTTTCTTTTTAAAATATTGATATAAATTTTCTGATTCTTTTGAAGTAGTAATAATATTACATGTCTTTACAAATAATATTAAAATATTTTCCTTCGATATCTAAAATAAAAAAAAATTCCTCCTTTGATATGTAAAATAAATGTTATATATAAATAAAAGATTATATGTATTTCTAGCTCCTTGTAACGAACTGTCTTCATTGTTATTAAGATATATAATAATGCAAAAATAACAACCAGTTTATTCAATCTTGAATAAGTAATATCAAAAGAAATTAATAATGCGGAAAGGTTAATAATCGTGTCCCTAACTGAATATTATAAGAAATTCTACCTTCCTGGGCAACCCAAACAAACTGTTCCAGATAACTGGATCCAATTCAAGTAGATTTTAGAGGCTGAATTCGAGTCAAATATTTAAGATGTGCCATTAAATTACGAGTCTGAAAACATTTCATTTTTATTTCATACGTATTTACTTATCACCTTCAGTATACACCTCTCCTCTATCCCTACAATTCTCCATGCGAATCTTCCATTCTTCAAAATATTGGAATTCTATCAGCTAATCCAGGACGCGTGCCGCTTTCTCTTTCACAGCTTTAACGGCCTCGAATATTGTTCCTTTTAATGCAGATTTCACCTTAGGTAACAGATAGAAGTCGCATGGCGCAAGATCTGACGAATAAGCAGATGGTCTGACTCTGGGATGCTTTACTTGGTAGAGAAACCTCTTGGCAATTTCGAATGAGCGGGTGTATTGTCTTGGTGGAGAACCCATGACTTGTCCTTTCACAATTCCGGACGTTTCTCTTTCATTCTGTCAAATGAAACAAAAATGTGAAGGTAGAAATGCTCATTAATATTTTGACCTTCCTGAACCCAGTGAAGGTACACGATCCCAAGAATATCGAAAAAATCAATCATCATTGCTTTGAATTTTGATTTGCTGATTCGAGCTTTTTGGCTGTCGATGAAGATAGCTCTTCCAGCGTATGGATTGGCGCTGCGTTTTAGAATCATAAGTAAAAAACCATGATTCGTCTTACATTCTTTCCAATAAGTTTGGGTTATTTTCAATGGCATTCAAAGTGTGAGTACGAACATTTTTGAGAACTTCTTGTTGAAATGTGAGAATTTTAGGCACCATTTGGGCACACATTTTTTGCTTGTTAAAATTGTAATGTAAAATTTGCCGTACGGATTCTTTGTTGATTCTTATAGTCTCAGCAATAACACTAATACTTAACCGATGATCAGATTGTACTAGATTGTCGATTTTTTCGATATTGTCACCTGTTTTTTAAGTAGAAGTGCGACCCTGACGTGAATCATATTCAGTTTCTTCTCGGCCATCTTGGTGGCCGCGGTAGCCTAGTGGTCATGGTTTCGGATACGTAGCTGGCGGTTTTCGTTCAGTCGCGGGTTCAATCCCTGGCCGCTAAAGACCAAGTTCGGGTCTTTAGCGGTCAAGGATCGAACTATCTCAAGAAACTAGCGTCCTGAATTAGCTCAAGATTCTTGGCCGCCGTGTAGTCGGAGCTGATGCACGTTAAATTTGTCGGGCCCAAAGTCTTCCCGATGGCGTGGTGTGGAAATTAAGAGAGGGGGGGTGCTAGCTCAGGTGTCGTCCTCGTCACTTGACCGAGGTTCAAAATTACGAGGTCCCTCGCCAATAGCCCTCGTGTTTCTTCTAATGCAACGTTTATATAAACTTGACTAAACTAAATCTCGACCATCTTGAAAACGGTTAAACCACTTAAAAAATGTGCGTGCGAGAAACATTCCTTGCTGTACACTTTCAATAAATTTTAAGTTTCAGTATCTGTTTTTCCAAATTTCACGTGAGATTTCGCAACAATTCGTAGCTTTATTGTTACACTTGCCATTTTTCTGGCAAAATAAAGAAAAATGGTGCGAACTAAGGCTACGGCTGTTCGGATTTGTTTACAGAAGCGAGAGGCGCTGCATTTGAAAGAGAAGGCTTTACTCTAAACAGCTGTCGGTCGCTGGCGTGTGGCGCATGTATACTTCTTCTATAGTCATTCTAGTTATTTAATATGCACACCTCATTTTCTCTGTATGTGAATAGAAGTTCGAATAAATATTGTGTTATGAATCTCCAATTCTTATCTATCCTAATTTATTCACTACTGTTCTTGGTGGCCGCGGTAGCCTAGTGGTCATGGTTTCGGATTCGTGGCCGGCGGTTTTCTTTCAGTCGCGGATTCGATCCTTGGCCTCCAAAGACCCGCTGTGTAGCCGGGGCTGATGCATATTAAATTTGTCGGGGCCCAAAGTCCTCCCGTTGCTTTGGTGTAGATGAAAGGAAAAGGGGTTGCCAGCTCAGGTGTCGACCTCGTCACTTGACCGTGGTTCCAAATTACGAGGTCCGTCAACAATAGCCCTCGTGTTGCTTCTAATGCGACGTTAATAAAAACCAAACTAAACTAAATCACTACTGTTTTTGTATTGCAATGTTAATTTACATGTGTGACTGTTCTTTCACTAGACGGAGCTCTCATATCTTATCTTTATATTAAAGTAGCTGAAAAGCACTCGAAAAAACCCTTACAAGTGCTGCTTTTTAATAAAACATAATTTAATGATGTATCCAAATGACCCTTTTCGAAATAACGTTAAAATTTTCTAAGTAATGGGAATAGCCAAAATTGCTAATTGAACTAACTTTAATCCAATACTTGAATGGGATTACTTCTAAATTGCAAGGAATCATCTCATTAAATTCGTCCGCACGAGTGTTGGGCATAACTTGGCCGAACACAACTACCACTTTCCCCCTCGGTGTCTTGCCTTCTTGAGGCAAATACGGGCATCACAACCCCGAAACACCCTAGTACTCTTTTTCTCTCCTATGGTGTTTACTGTCTTTGGTAAACATGAGTAACACAATCCCGGGAAGCCCTGGCGATCCTTCTTTATTTTCGACTTTTCTTGTGAATCAATTTTTACCAATTTTTCATTTTCCAGACGTCCAGGCCACAGTTAATCTGGTTTGACGCAACTCAGCCACATCTGGTTCTTGCACTATCAATCATCACTATCAATGTTTGGTAGTGAAATTAACTGACATTTTCATATAGTGAATTACCGTTATCATACAACCATTTTATCTATTATACTATTTTTTTAATGAAAGGTGTTTTTTTATTTTTACATTACTTTGCGCTGAATTGCTATGAAAATCCGTGATTATCTCAAATTCTCAAGTCCTGCAGAAGTAGGACAGAACAGTGAAAACTAAATTCAATACAGTAAAATTTGAGAATAACCAGTCTGCTTTATTAGTTTTTATTAACGTCGCACTAGAAGCAACACGAGGGCTATTGGCGACGGACCTCTTAATTTTGAACCACGGTCAAGTGACCAGGACGACACCTGAGCTGGCACCCCCCTCTCCAAACATCCACACCACGCCAACAGGAGGACTTTGGGCCCCGAACAGATTTAACGTGGATCAGCCCCAGCTACACGGCGGGTCTTTGGCGGCCAAGGATCGAACCCGCGACTGAACGAAAGCCGCCGGTCGTGAGTCCACGACCTTGACCACTAGGCTACCGCTGCCCAGTCTGCTTTTTTTTTTTGTGAACAATAATTTTCTCTGCTGATCATTTATGTTTTAAATGCAGAGAATTATTCCATGAAGTATTTAATTTTCACAAATAATGTGATTTTTCAGTGTAATACTTATCATTATTTGTGAAAATTAAGTACTTCATGCAATAATTCTCTGCTAATCATTTATTAATTAAATCTGCTAATCTTTTATTTAACACATAAATGATTAGCAGAGAAAATCAGGTCAGAGAAATCAACAAAGAAAACAACACTACAGCTTGTAAGTTACCGATGAGCGACTTATTTTTCATTTCAAGTTTTGGATTTTTAAAAGATTTAAAATGGTTTGTTTTATTTAAACATAATATATAAAAAGAAATATAATATATAAAAGAAGTTTGTTTATAAAAAGATTTAAAATGTTTTGAATTCAGTAGAATTGTGCCCATTCTTGATTGGATGTCCTTGTAGTTTTGAAGAACCCAGCGTCGTACATAGACCAGCTGTTTTGCTCTATTATCTGGACAGTACAATGCTTGAAATCCCCTTTTCTGCATCTGTTATCTAGGGTTCAAAAGGAAAAAAACGATTTGTGGGATCGCTTCTTCAACAAAAGTACCTTTACCCCCACTACGGGGGTAAAGGTACCCCCACTACGGGGGTCAATTCAAAAGCGAAATACAAGATAACGAAATTCCCTCCCTCCCCTGCAGACTTTACCATGTTCCCCGGGGGTAAGGAATGTCAAGTATGTGAGGAGAGATCGGAACACATTCATGGGCTGTATAGATCGTGACGCATACATACTAGATGATAATGGAATGGCGTTGATGCTGTCAAAAAGTAGATGGTTATATAATATTGCTTTTTAGTTTTAATTTTAAGTGTGAGGTATTATAAAAGGACTTATATCTGTGATTTAAGTCAATATCAAACTTTAGAGCGCCATTTTAGAAATTTTGCATTTGATGTATCATATATTTAAAGAAAGTAAGAAATTTCTTGTTAATATTAATAATTCTTTTTTCTTAGAGGTTTGAAATTGTAAATATTTGCTAAGTAACAGGGTTTTTTAATAAGTTAAAATTATGAAATTTCTTCATATAGAACTATTTTTTTCGCATGTAATTTAAGAACTGTTAAAATTCTTGTTCTAATGAATTTTGGTTTTTACCATTTTTTCCCCTTGAAACGTATTTAACCACACATTTCTGTCCAAATACAAAAACAGCGTTTTAAATTACTTAAGCTCCAATTTTTAACTTATTTGTCTTTCTTAATAGGTGTTCATGACCTTTACAATATTTAAGTAATTTTTGATTAGTTTCTATATAATGATTCTCTTGTACCTGTATATATATATATATATATA